>RPOG01003384.1:0-65111 GCA_008086565.1 Thalassoma bifasciatum
CATTGATTTAACACATGCCTGTGGCTGGAATTGTGTCTCAAAACGAATCAATTATATTTTCTTAAATAGGATTTATTGAATGGGTTAGCTGACAGCCATAACATATTTCAATGCTGAAATCACAATCTCCCTTTAAGGTTGTTTCTTCCCGCAACAAAAGGCGCTTTTGTCAGGCTGGTTTTCTTGCCAAGCCAAGGGCGTTTGGTTTTTATGCAGCATATTTATTTTGTGTTACACAGAAGAATGTTGGGAGAAAAAAAGGGCCTGTTTTTGTCTATTTGAAGAGAAAAGGAACTTTTTCTTGAGCTGCTTTCTGCAGTGACTGAAGCGGTTTTACTTGAAAAACAATTTTGTCATATTCTCAGCTGACCTACAAGAAGAAATTCACTTAAGCTGCTAAATAGAATTTTTTTTTTCTACCAATACATTTTATAAATAAATTTGCCACCTTTTCATATTAAAGAAATAAAAAAGTAAGAAACATTGGACAAAAACTACAGAAAACCCTTGAAGTCCATGATTAAAGAAATTCTAATTCCTTTGATTTCTCAAAGTCATTTTCTTGACAGCTCAAAATAACAAGTTAATATTTTTAGCAATATAAGAATAAAATCAGTGGGTCGATTGATATCATTAGCCAAAATACTGCCTGCTTAGCTATTACTCAGTCAGACTGGGGGTAGATTATGGAGCAAAGTGGAGCAACATCCCGTCCTGCAATCCAGACAACACCAGCAGAACTGCTGAGAGCATCTCTACACTCCTGATCTCTAGAAAGGCACTTCAACTACAAGGTTGATTGGCAACAGCAACAATGTTCAAAGTTGTACAGGAATATCAGAAAAATACTCCTTCAGGTGTCCCTTTTTCTCTTCAAAAGAAATATTCAGCTAAATGTGAGTTGTGTGGGAAAAAAATCCCATCAGAGTGACAGTCGCAGTAATCCCCAGTCTCAAAACATGTAGCCTATGTGAAGCATAAGTCTTGTTGACGTGTTTACAGCCTGATTTTCCAAACGATTTGGGTCTGAATGGCTCCTTTCTCCGTCTGCGCATACTGTACAGGGGATTAATTTTTTATGACTTCAAGCAATTACAGTAAAAGCTCAGGACTTGAATGACTGAAGGCTCACCTCTTTACTTCATCATAACTTCAATGTAAAGAGGCTGAGTCAGGCTTTTATATGGCACCACTTTTTTTTAAGGTACACTTGGTCAGCCTGCTGTTTGATAACCCAAACATCCCCAATCAGCCAATCACATGGCAGCAAGACCATCTTCGGACACACAGCAGGTCCAACTCTTTCCTTTTTTTTTTTTTTTATCAAGTAATTATTGCCGCTTATAAAGATATGCAGCTCATTGGAGTAACAACTGATTGACACAAATTGAGGCAAATCATAACTGGGAACACTATCATAGCAGCTTGGGATAGTTTCTCCCACTCGCTATCAACACACAAAGTCTCTTGTGCAGGTGTGCTGTGATTGGCTGGGGGTCCAGATCGAGGGGGTTGACACAGATACAGGCATTTACACACATTTGGAGGCCCTTAGATGACAATTGAGTAGGCTTATACCTTTCAAAATTGACATATCATTTTTGGGGAAAATCCTTCATACTCTACCTTTAACCTTTACATTACCTTTTTGAAGTGTTCTCTTTATTTTCTGAGCAGTTTATTTAGCCACTGAGATTTAGAGAGAGATTGAGATGGCTTCCACTGTGTGGTCAGTATTTTTTTAGCTGCTGTGAGGCCAGCAAGTAATGAACTTTTTCTTAGTGACAGATTTGTTCAACATTGATGAGTCGTTCAGAAGCAAGACAGTGAACAGACAGATGGTGAACAATCAAAGCAGTTATATCTGTGCGATTAAGTCCAAGATCAAAATAAATCTCAACTGAGTCTTAACTCCTAAAGTGTCATTTGTATCACAAGAACACAGAAGACTGGCTGATTCCTGCTGTGCAGCCGATATCTAGTTCACATGAGGAGGTTTATCTGTATTTGACAATGACTGTGTAGTTCCTCAGAGGAAGCTACAGGAGGAGGAGGAGGAGGCGGAGCAACTAGCAGACGTGGTTGTGTCCATAGACTGTATAATGAGTGGACGTAACGACGTTCGGCTTCAACTGAAGCCTCCAGCAGATGCCCCGCCCCCTGGTGTCTGGCTGCAGTATAGGTCATAAGCCCCGCCTCCCCATGTATTCCAGATATGAGCCGGGAAAACTTTAAAAAATCACGATACCTGGTAGAAATGTTTCTCTCGTCCTTATGCTAAGGTGGTATGACGGTGTAATTTGGCTGCATTGTGCTCAGGTGTTTTTTTTACAGAGAAGTTAGTTTTTCATTAGTTATTGGACGCTAAAAACCGTGTTATAAGTTTTGTTTTACGATAGTTGACAGCTGCCGTTCATGAGTAGTTTTTATCGGGGATATAAGAAACTTCGGGAAAGAGAGCTAAAAAGAGACTAAACCTTCTAAAGGAGTAAATAAATATTTCTATTTCTCTTTTTTACTCAGCTCCACCGGAAATTCTCTACTGCGCAGACTCTGGCTGCACAATGGCCGCTGGAGAAACGGGTTTTCTTGGCTTCAAAATCGTAGAATGTTGACAGGCGGAGCCACGCTGTCCATTCTATATACAGTCTATGGTTGTGTCACTCCGTTCTGGTGTGTGTGTCTCCGATGGTGACGTCAAAACCGGCTTGATTTCAAAACAGCTGCTTAAGGAGAGATTTTTAGAAAAAAGGAGCTAGTGAAGAGAGGAGAAGATGGATTTTTAAAATACTAGGGGGTGTTGAAGACGCCTGGGGACCCATATTTTTGTTTGTAAGCCATGTAAAAGTGGATTTTGCGTAATGGGGCACCTTTAACTGCTGTTGTGGCTGTATAACTGTTGTGCTGTGGTATTAACATTCATGTTGTGGCTTTTGAAAATCATCTGACACCTATCAGCCACCATTGTTAACAACATGAAATCATAAGAGGCAAGTAAGGGGCCACTCATTCTGCACATACTGAGGTCTTTTCCTCCTGTCCTTACTCATACTTGTGTTTTACATCCCTTTGGACAAAGCGTCTGCTGAATGTAACCATAGAATTGAAACATGGATCCATCCTTCTTTGGATCAACTTTTCATCTTTCTGCCGCTGCTGCTGCTGTAATGGTTCTAGGGAGATTTTCTTGGCACACTTTTCACCCTTGGTACTGAGAGTTGTACCTAAGGAGGCCGATGAGTTTGTATTAGAAAGCGGGAAAGTCATTGTGACAAGATACCTGCATAGCAAAGCCTCAAACATGTTTCATCTTTTTAAAAGAATAAATGTAATCCACCTTAGTCTGAAAGATTTTCTCACAGCTCAAAGAATAAAGAGCCAGTACTTGTCAATATTTCCACTCATTATGCTGCTTTTGAGAGAGAATTCTGAGCCCCTGTAATGTCTTACTTCAGATGTAAATGTCACAGACGTCATTGTGGGACCATGTCCTCCCATTGGGGGGCATGGGAAACAGGAAAAGGATCACTTTGAAGGCAGTAGAAGTGTGTGAAGCTCAGACTTTACACTCTTTACCTCTTACAGCTGTAATGCTATTTAAAACCTCACTCTGACACTGATATCCCGTCGTATGAGGATCAGCGTTCAGGACCACAGGTGTGACGACAGTAAAAGCCTCACAACTCTTTCAGATAAGAAAAGGTCAGGAGTTGATTTCCTCATTTTACATCCGAGGTGTGTATTTTCATATGCTTCCCTACATACGTGTGAGCACCCACGCGTTAGTGCTCTGTCTGAATATAATCTGCATCATTGAGATGTGTGTGTGTCTCTGTGCGTGCCACGCATGGTTAACCAAACTCATAAAGCCTGTCGTGGGACACTGGCACTTGATGTCAGAGCTTCACACCTCAGAGGAGCACTAATGATTCCTCTGATTCAATTTAACGTCCCTCCTCAGCCAAAGTGACAATACATACGAGTGGAAGAGCAGAGGGTTTTTATTTAATAGAGGGCAAAAGGACAGGAAGAGGAGGAGGAGAGGAAGAAAATGGAGAGATGGAGGAAGCTGAGCATGTGAGGCAAGGTGGAATTTTGAACAGTTTCAGGGTAAAGGGATGTGTGGACAGCTGAGGACTTTAATTCAATAGAGGGCAGGCGAGTCAGAGAGAGAGAGAGCAGAGGAGGTGAAAGAAAGTATGAGCGTCAAAGAAACACATTAATCTATTACAAACACAGCAGGACAAAGAGCGTAAAGGTGAAAAGGATCCAGACGAACAAACAAACTGAACACAAGAACCAGCTGTAGCAAAGGATAACACAGACGTTCAATAATCCACAATAAAACTTATTAAGACATTAGAAACTTTCGTTTACAGAAAACTCAACACTTTATGTCATCTTATCTTATATTTCAGAGTGTGACAAATGATTATTTAGTTCTTCAGTGGAAAGAAAAGCCCCACTTTTCAGCCTTGAATTGCAAAAGTAGTATGAATAATATCACTGTGGCACTTGTATTGCTCTTAATTAGTCTGCATATTTCTCTTGTGGAGTAATGGGTAAACCTTGGCCCCCCGTAAGAGAAAGGCAAAGTTATGTGGCCCTCTAAGAAAAAAAGAGTGTGGGGACCCCTGTGTTAAAGCATGGTCAAGTAAAACCTTTTTAAGTTCAGGTGTACAATATATGGGCTCCAATTATCCACAACCTTGAACAGGAAAAGCAGGAGAAAATGAATAATAAATATACAGTATGTAAAATATACATATGTTTCTGGGTTCCCTTTGGGCATATGACTAAAAACACTTTGCTTTACAAATAAACATTATTCAGTAGAATGTACACTCTAATCTGCTTAAGTGATATCAAGCCCACTTTTGAAATACGCTTTTTTCAAGGTCTTATCTCGTCTCTCTGCTTAACTTTAGTAGCTCTAACCCCTTGACGCCTAAATGTATCTATGATTGTGTATAAAAAAATAGTCATTATTTGTGATTTTTCTTTTGAGCTGATTATGTAACACATAATATAACACACATCTTACCTTACATTCTCCTCGATTTCCCCAAATTTGCAGCCTTTAATTGTTCATTTTGTGAATCACATGATGTACTTCCATAAACCGTGTGAAGGTCAAACCCTGACAAGTCCCACGAGAAACCAATGCTTACAAATGGTTCCCAGCTACGTGTTGAATATGCACAAACTGACATTGGGAGACTGCATACAATATTTTGGCTGCTGTCTGAGTAATAATGATGTCATGCATTTGTGAGCATTGGTTCATTAAATCCAATATTTTTAGGGGTTGTTAAGTATTTTACATCTAAAAACGAAACAAACAAAAATGCCTCTTTGTCGTCTCTCAGTTGTGGTTTAGAAAACTCTAATTTCAGCCTTTTTCTGATATTTTGCATTTTAGCTGCTGTCACTCTAAGACTCCCTGCTCCACAAACCCTCTTCTCTCTGATTCGCTAACCATCTAGAGGCTTTTCTGGCTATATAGATGGACCTTGGTGTTTGAGGCCCACCCCTCCAATGTGTCATAAACCAGTTAGGAGATCCTTATGTGATGACCTCATTGATTCAGAATACATGAAGATTCTGTGCTCCTTTAAAAACAGATGATTTTGTTTAATTTACAGACAGATTCAAAATAGTTCTTCGACATATCAATTGGTTTGAAAATGTGCAAGTTTACATTATGGAAAAGCAGAATAATTACTCCCTCTTTGAAGCTAGTAGTGGGTACAGAGACTCATGCAGCCATTGTCAGTTGTCCCATTTACATTCTATTAAAGGTAAAGGTACTCAAGTGTTTACACAATGCTTGATTAAATCAGGTCTTTTGTTCGCCTAAAGTGCACTTAAAGGTTTCTGTTTGATTCGCTCCCCACCCTGCAGATAGTTATCTTACATCTATTCAGCAGAGCAATGGTTTCAACCAAGCCTGACCTCCTGAGTGCTGGTTGGAGGAGGAGGAGGAGATGAGTCTATGAGAGCTTTTGTGGTACTACTGACTGAGTAACGCCGCTTGAGTTAAGAAGTTTGGGTGAAGAACTATACACCACTATGTGTGTACATCTACGCTGCATCTCATTTGTGCTAAATTCCATCCTTCCTTCCTTCACTTGCGTCATTCACTTGCGTCTTAGTCCCGCCCACCAGAGATGCATAAAAGAGACACAAGGAAATAAAGAGAGGAGCGAGGAGATTCGTTTTAAGGCAAATGAGACGTCCTTTCTTCTGAGGGCGTTTCATGACGTGAGGTCGTTTAGTGATGACGGCGTCAACTGATCAGGATCGTCCGTCATTCAGCTCTAACAGCTGTTTGTGTGTCTGCACATGTGCTGTAATAACTCTAACAGAATATACACAGTAACAGAGCTTTAACTTAGTGTTTAACCTGTTTAACAAACACTTTCACATGAAGAAAACCTGAGCTCTGTTTATTCAGTGTCCAGTTAAGAAGCGCACGGATCACTTTGAGGGGTAAAATGCGTCATTATTGAATTATTTATTAATTATTTATCCTTTATCCAGAGCAGATCTGATCGCAAACCCTGAAACTTAATAATTACATTTTTAAAATTAATTTAAATTAATATAATCTATAGGGACACTAGAAAAGTTAGATTTCAAGATAAAATAGAAATCATGTCTTTCTTTACAAACCTCCTGCTCATAAATGAAACTTCAAAAATGTAACATGTTTTTGTCCTGACGGATTTTCTCTCTGACTTAAATTCTCTTTATTAAGAAAGAGAAGTTGCATGAGAATAAATAGGGGAAATAACTGATCATGAATTACTATTTTTGCTCTATTTTACATAACTATCTGAATTATTGGATGATGACTCTGATACAGTTATAAAAAAACTCAGAATTGATCTGTTTTATTGATTTAATGACAGTTGTTTTCAGCATCTAGTTCTTCAAACTCACATCAAACATGTTTTTAATCCCAGCTTTCCTGACCTGTTTCAGATTTATCCTCAGAGACTGTTCAGCTTTTGTCATTTAACTCCCCTGGTATGACATAGTGTTGTGACGTTCAGGAACGAACAGGTTCTTTTGAACGGTTCGTTAATATGAACGATAGGAACCGAGTCGCAGCTGGGATCCGTTCACCCCCCATCCCCCCATCCCTCGCCAGACTTTAAAATCTAATCCACATGTCAATCAGGTTAAAGTCAATATTTCAGAATAATTCAAACTCATATTGATGGGATATCTAAAGTCGTTCCTCCCCATTTCCAAGATAAAATGAGTTAAGGCCAGGCTAGCTTCTTAAAACTTAATAAATATAAAAATGAGCTAAAGGAGCCAGTTTTTTGAACGGCGCTTTGAAAGGAACGGCTCACCAAGATCCAGCTCCTCTCAAAGAACCATAAATCCCATCCCTAGTATGAAATGTCAGAGAAAGTTTCTGAACTGGAGCAGCGTCCAATCAGAGACCGTCATCCTGTGTGGGGGCGTGTCTGTGAGTGAAAAAACTTCTGCAAAGCCAGCTCTCCTGTTCCCTCGATTATCTCTCCTCCGAGTAAATTAGCACTAATGGGACAGCCTTCAATATGGCGGCTCCAGAACTACTTTCAGTGTCGCGGAGGAGAGAGGACAGAGGAGACATTATTTAGCGCAAATGAGACGCACCCAAAGTGTAAACATGAGGAACACAGTGGACAGACAATCAGAATAACTTAGAACAATTTATTGCAGTGGACCTCTTTGTTTCTTTAGATGAGGTATTTTTTGTTCCATTTCGACTTTGAAACCCTTCATAATCTGAGTGTTATGCTTTGAGGAAATGAAGCTAGTCAGTCCTTGGTGTTGAAAAAAGGAATATTTTCTGTGCATTATTTCACTCGTGTCCTCTGACCCATCATGCTCATGGGTTTGTTCTCACTCTAACACAGCCAGCGGCTTTAACACTGCCTGTCATATACCATTAAATGACACTTTTCAAGAGCGACTGTCTGACTGTCGTTCAGGAAATAGCTGAGGCCCTGAGGCAGGGAAAAAAGCTGTGTGTTTTTAGCCTTTATTCCTTTTATTCCCAAGCATTTCATATACATGTTCACCTGTGGGACACTGTGTCCTTCTTTGTGGTTGGTAACTCTGCTTACCCCCGCTCTGAAGCACACTGCAGCAGAAGAGGAGCTTCATGTCAGTCAGGTAAAAACGAGAGCAGGATGAATACCCAGAGAGCTGTTAGCGCAAAGGACAGGAGGTGATAAGTGGTAATAATTATACCGTAAAATCAACACACTGCTTCAAGGTTCTTTACTGTGATGAAACATCCATGTATGGCTTTGACTGCTCTGTAATTCAGTGAAATGTCAGCTGTGTTGATAGATCTCCTCCCCCACCATAATGTAAGTCACTTATCCTGCTGCTCAGCTCTGCAGTGTGTCTCTGAACCTTTTATATTCATATTATAAATCGGCTAAGGAACGCACAGAGAGTGATTCAAGTTTCCTTGTCTAATGATGTCAGTCAAATGTTGAAGGGACAGGATAAATATTTCTTTCTTTCTATTTGTGGTGAAATCCCCCGAGGCAGAATCTGTCTGAGACTCATTCCTGGTTAGATTGAAGAATCTGACTGCATAAACAGCTGCGTCTTTATTAACTAAAGGGCTAAATATAACAAACCCAGAAAACTTTGGGCAGACCCACATGATGACATTTTCTATACTATAACGACATCACTATTTCTAGCCTTTTGTCTATCGCTCTTTTGTAGCTTTCAGACAGAACATAAACGCATCAGTTGGCAAGCATTGTTTCTTATTTATAGAAAAAAGTCCTTTGTCAGACTTTGTCAACATAAGGCCTTTTTCAGTCAGTACAGATCTGTGCTTAGATTTCACATGTTTCAAGGTAGAGAAAACAGACTCACAAACATATGTTGACCCAAACATTGAGAGCAACTTGAGTTCTGCTTGTTTGACGTGCGGGTATTTTTCCGCTGGCACAGTTTTCCAAAACTGGATAGTCCCATCCCTCAGGACAGACTTCAGTCTGTCATCCTCCGACAGTTCAATCATCTCCAACTGTGACGCTGCTTCATCGGTGACAAGTGGGACTTTTAAACAGTCCGTCGCAGCACTGAAAGGGTCGATGAGGAACGTAATCTGCGGCCATTTCTGCTGCAGGTCCTGGAATCGGGTCACAAAACTCTCCTGAAGCTTTTCCATCAGTGTAGCATACTGGGCTGTCTGCTTCCTCAGGGCAGCAGGTGCTAATTGTCTGCTAGCTGTTTTCAGACAGGGGAAATGTGTGAATTCTCCGTTCTGAAAATTCGTCTTATACAGCTTGAGTTTGCCAATGTAAGCAAACACACTTTGCACCAGGTCAGGCAGCAGCTTTAACTTTCCTTGCAGATCCAGGTTCAGTCTGTCCAGGTGACTCAGTATGTCGACCAAAAAAGACAAATCCATAATCCACAGAGGGTCTGATAGCTGCGGATAGCCCTTGTTCTTCTCCTCCATGAACAGCCGCACAGCATCCAAAAGCTCATGGAAGCGAGACACCACCTAGCTTTTGGAAAGCCACCTCACAGTGCAGTGTAGCGGCAGGTCTCCGGGAAGGTTATGGGCGAGTTCAGCAATCAGATTTTTGAATTGCCTGTGGTTAAGTGCATGTGTCCTGATGCAGTTGACAATTTCCAACACAGGCTTTATGACGTGGTCCAAATTCAATGTTTTAGACACCAAATGCTCCCGATGAATGATGCTGTGGAATTTCCAAAAATCCGGAAAAGTGTCATCAGCTTTGTAGAGTCCCACAAGCCCGTTAGCAGAGCCCATCATCGTGGGCTCTCCATCCGTGGCTATTGCTTCTGGATCGGCAAATTAGCTTTAGCAAACATGTCGCTCATAGTTTGTTTCACATCAACGCCACGGGTCCTGTCCTTCAGTGGCTGAATATTGAGGAGCTCTTCTTTGATCACACAATCTTGTGAAACTGACCGTGCAAATACCGCCAGCTGAGGCACGTCTTGTATGTCACAAGACTCATCCAAAGCCACACTGAAACATTCACAGTTTTTAAGATCAGAATGTAATTCTCTTTCAATTGCACAGTTTATGTCTGAAATTCTGTGTTCAATAGTGTGGCGTGACAGTTGCATGTCTGCCACCGTCCTTTTCAGTGTGTCGTTTTCTGGTGACAATATTTCCACCACATCAGTGAGACATTTCTTCACAAACTCGCCTTTGGGCCCAATTCCAATTCCTTTCTTAACCCTCAATCTTAACCCTCAAGCTCAACCCTCAATCTTAGTGGCCCTCAAAACCAAGTGTTAAGGGCTATCTTGTGACTTAGAAATGGGACACCCCTTAAATGCAAGTGAAATTGTTGTGGACTGTCTGTCAGTTATTCCTTCGGTTAGCGTTATCAAAAAAATATCTGTATAAATAACACAACCACGGACATATTCAGCTGTCACAGCATACCATAGTTTATTGAAAGGTAAACACCAGCTATAACTATCGTTACATAACTCTGCAGCTACAGGAGATGACATTAGCCCGGTCATCTTATACCATTATCGGCACAAGCATGTTATATAGGCTGTTATCTTGATAAACAACTACATTACCACGGAGAAAAAATACCATTTTGTAATGTTAACTAACTTAAACAATAGCAACATGGCTTGTCCGCACCGGACGCTATTGACAAAAGATCGTAAAATAAAAATAAATGTTATGCAACAACGAGGTAAATAATCCATAAAATGGGTCTAAACTAAGATAATACAATGGTTTTCGTAATATTTATATCTCCATTAACAAAGAAAATACTATATTTGTAGCTCGCCTTCTCTGCCGCTTTGGACGCCATGTTTATTTACCGACAATACGCAATGCATTCTGGATGTCCCTTAATCTCAAGGGTGGTGTCGGAAAATCTCAATATTGAGGGAGATACAGCCCTCAATCTTGGCCCTCAACCTCAACTTTCTGAGAATCGGGACAGCACTTACACTTCACGGGAGCGCGCATTTTGAGATTGAGGGTTAAGATTGAGGGTTAAGACAGGAATTGGAATTCACCCTTGTTGTTTGGCTTTTTAGCATGTGCAGTATCCAAGCCACTTGATAAGAAGCCAGTGTCACTGTCTCGGAAGTTTTGCCAAATCTAAGAAAACAACGGAGTCTGTTTTTGAGTTTGAGTTTTTAAACGGTGTAATTTGTGCGTTCGAAGTTCAGTACCTTTGGGGAATTCCTGGTCAATGTTACCATGCATTGCGGTGAAATGGCGCTTGAGATTCGAAACTTTGAAATGCCCCAACGATGTCCGGCATATAAGACAGAATGGCTTTCCGGAACGTTTTGTGAAGAAAAAATCACTCTCCCACTCTGTTAAAAAAGTCCTGTGTTCGGTGACATACTTGCGCTTCGCAGCACATTTTTTCCCCAGCCATTTTCTGCGGGGCATGAACACGTAAGGCGACTGTAGTGATCTCCTTTCCCTTCGTATGCAACGCGCTCTCATCTGCACATGCGCAATCGACTCCTCTCACTCACCCGCCCACACCTGTTGCATTTATAGAGAGGCTTCATGGACTCACATGAATGGATCAATTATTTCAATGAATGGATGGAAGAGCCGCATATTGATGGGCAAAGAGCCGCATGTGGCTTGCGAGCCGCGGGTTGGCCACCCCTGACCTAGACCTCTCCTCTTGATAATCATTTTAAACAATGGCAGAGTGTTGGTCCAAAACAACTCAACAGAAGTCAAAAAGTGAGTAACAATACTCCTCATATTCTCTAATCTACTGATTCTGATGAGACTGTATCCAAGCCTGTTTCATGTTGTAGTCGTGTGACCGCCGATTGTACCGTCGTGCGGGCAACAACGCTGCAGGAGGGTGGATTGCGTTTGAGTGCAGCACGGTTTAATGGCCTGTGTGACTGTGCCCTTATACTTATTGATATGAAACAGCCCTTTTTGCTGATTAGTCTCATGCACAACTGCATATGACTGCTCAGTAAAAAAAAAAAAAAAAAAAAAAAAAAAAAAAAAAAAAAAAAAAAAAAAAAAAAAAAAAAAATGAAAGTGAGACAGGTGCAGAGTGTTGTGCTACTAACCAGCAAAGTCAAATTTTAAATACTACACATAAAAAGTAATAAACACGGCAAGTGATTACGATGTGTGACTGAATCAAAATCTATTGGGGCGTAAACCCTTCAAGCACCAAAGTTGCAAAACTGCGACAAGCAACACTGCTGAATTTCACAAGCCATAACTGCAAATATGATGCCACATGTAGTTAGTGCTTTACACCAAGAGATGGCAAACATCTGTAAATTCAATCTGAGCAATATTGTGGCTGTTCCCATTCAAAGTTTTGGACTCTACAGTGTTGAGATACTATCCAGGTTCAGAAGATTAGGAACACACCAGGGAGCAAGAAAGTAAATTTTAGCGAGAGAAAACTTACCGTACTTACTTAAGGTCTGTTCACCGTTGACAAAGTACTCAATCAAGTATTATCTGACTCAGATTCTGAAAAGGAATATTCACTACCCGATGAAGATGTTCATCGTTGTCCAGTGAGACAGAAAGTAAAGTTGCCAAAAAAACAACTGTTGATATAGTGATTTAAAAACTTATGATTTTATTCGAAAAACTATGGCGCCTAAAGGGTTAACCTGGCTCATATATCCCACTGATCCATTTTTATTTAACCTCTAAGCACTTCTTATCTGGTATCAAGAGACACCTGAGGGACAGGTGAGCTTTGACTTTATTAGTCTGTAACAATGGAACAAGAAAGTTTGGGCGCACTTAGTGACTGATTTGGACAAAAATCACTTGAAGAGATTATGTTGTCATGTGTTACTCAAATGGTTCATAATGTGTCCTTGGTTAGAAAGTTGCCATTTTAGAAAACAGTTTGGACATTCCTGAGTTATGAAATGTTGCAGTGTTACAAAAGAGGAAGTGCTGCAGTGGCTCTTGTGCCTTTTATTTAATTTTAGGGAAAATAAAACCTTACAAGAACAAATAGAACACAAATATATCTTCATCCCAGCTGCAGTCAGGCTGTCATTCTGTGGGAAACACAGACTTGACTGGTTGGCATCGAGCTTGTTTTTGCTTGAATGTAACACAAGCTGTTCCCTTGTCTCTGTCCTGTTGGTGAACCACAAAACCAGAATATCCGCCTCACATTTCATAAACATCACTACTCGAAATGTCTGGAAACTATCGGATAGTCACGACTCTGCAGAAGAAAGAAGAAATTCATCTGTTTTTTTTTCTCTCTTTGTGTTTTGCATTTCACACGGATGTGCCATTTCAGGAGGGAAATGATGCATCCGTCATATTTTCAAGGTTAAATGAAGCATGTGAGTCTCAGACTGGTGACCTCCATTTCTTAAAAAGCTTCCATAAACACAGAAACCATTTGTTACATGGCACACATCAAGGTAAATACGGCAGCTGCTGATGGGCCCGTCTTTGATTCATTCATCAGCAGCGTGTCATGTCGCATGTACGCAGAGAAATGAGTCTCCTCCTCTAGAAGTCGCTCATCCTGGTAGACTGATGACCTTTTTTCTCTGTCAGTGATTGATCCTGCGCTTTCAAATTGAGTTCAGGCATATCACACGTGTTTTTGTCACTCGGCAGCTAAACTGCTCTCCTCTTTCATCTCATAGTTTCAGAGGCAGAGGGCGAGCAGAGGCAGCCACATTAAGCCACTGTCTGCCTTTTGTTCTGGCTTCAACAACACCTGCTGTGCACACCTACAGGAGCTGAGAGCGCCTGCTGTTCCGGGCCCTCGGAGGACTGACGGCGTGTTCGTACACTTTCATTTCTCCTGCTCTGCGCTGAAATAAAAGAGAGGAAATGTTTCTGTGCATGTGCTGGAGGAAGGAAAATACAGTCACTCCTGCCATCATTTTAATCAGTGCAGAAATGCTCTGCTCCCACATCTTACTCTTTCAATCATTCACTGACCTCGCAGACGAGCGGGATACAAACATCATCCTTTGAATTATTAGGATTGAAACTATGGTGATCAGTCCTGCAATTTGCTGCATTTCAACTGGGGATGGCTTTTCAGTGACTTTCTTTGAGTATACATTAAGTTTAGTTTAGTTAAGTTTATTCATCCACATCAAGATCAGCTAAGATATACATATACAGTACAGGCCAAAAGTTTGGACACATTTTTCTCATTTGATTTGCTTTTTTTATTATTTTCATGACTATTTACTGGACTGACTGACTTCCTTTCTTTATATAACTCAGAACAAACTTCCTGAGGCAAAGCTAAATGGTACAAATGTACTGAATATGAGCTTAAAAGTGTTATTCCATTGGTATTGTAATCCTAATTTCTGAAAAAAAATTACTAGAGACAAGAACTAACCTCAACTTTTGAAATTAAATTTTGGAATTAAGTCTTTAACTATTTTGTTTTAAATCAAACATTTTGAGGATGTAACTGAAACATGAAACAAGTTTTATTTTGACAAGGCTTTTAGTGAAAGAATCTATTTCTTTTTTTCCCAACAGATTATACCATAAACTCAAAGAACAACTGTCAAACAAGGTTACAGAATTAACATGTCTGAATACAAGAAGTTGAAAACTTAGAGAGAGTGAAATAACTGGCAGCAAAAACACAAAGTATTATTATTAGAATTGTGACAAACAACAGGGAGAGAAAAAACTAACAAAAACAATTCTCAGGGCTGTGAAAACATTTTCTAGCTGAAATTGATCTGTGTAATGGATCCATGCTTTTATGTTGTTTTTTTCCAAATCTGGAGCTGAACATCTGATTAAAGAGCAGAAATCCAGACTCATCAGAGGTTTTCAGTCTTCTTTGGTCCAGTTTTGTTTAGCCTCAGTGTCCTGTTCTTATCTGACACACTAATATCTGTGGGTGTGCTGTGGCCCCTTTAATTTACTGCCATGTGATTGGCTGATTAGATAATTGGATAAAGCAGTTGCACAGGTGTTTAAAAAAAAGAGACTATTTAAAGTACAACAAATGATCAAAACTTGCTTTGAATTTGTCTTCGGTGTCAGTGTCCTGTCTGTGTGTTCAGTCCAAGTCTAGACAAATTGTTCCCGAACACAACAGTTCTGTTTTCGACCTGTCAGCTGAGCCATCTGGGAGATTTTAAGAGCAAATTGTGGCATTCAAAAGCACAATGGTGTTATTTTGCATCATGGCAGTGGGAGGGAGAAAAATGTCTCAGTGGTTTAACTTGATCAGTCAGTCATCTTTATTTGTCAAGCACCAAATCACAAAAAGTGCTATCTCTGAACATTTTCTGGCAAGGGGCCAGACAAAGAGCAGTCATAGAGACAGAATGAAGAACAAAAACTGGGACTGGTACACTCAGGCCAGAAGGGCAACAGAGCCCTGCCCTGGAGCCATTGGGCCCAGTCCAGCCCACATATGAAAGTCTGTCACGCCTAAGCAAGGGTGGACAGTAATGGAGTACATTTACTTGAGTACTCGAGTATTTTATTCTTTGGAAACTTATGACTTTCACTTCGCTACATTTTAAAGCCAAGTATTGTACTCCCTCTAACCTTTCACCACCATTGCACTGTTTTGTATTTTGATTTATTGTCATATAGTGAACTATATTGTATTGCTTGTTTTATATCTGTTTTAGTCCTCTTTTAATGCACTTTTATTCTTGTAAGGCAACCTTGAGTGCCATGAAAGGCACCCTTGAATAAAATGTATTATTATTATTGTTATTACTTTTGACTCCACTACATTTCTAGGAAGCTTGTTATTACTTTCCCCTTTGAGGCTCAGCATCAGTGTAGCTTTGTGATCAGCAGCTGATGTTTTTCTCTCTTTTCTAAAATCCAAATGGCCACACACTGACCCAATCACAGTCACCACTCACACCTGTGATGGATTTGGAAATAAGTATTCAAGAATAAATGTGCATCATCTTTAAGAGCTTTACATCACTGTCCACAGACATGGATATACATTTTGTTAAGGCATCTGTTATGTTGTCATGTAGCCAAGTGGTTCACAAGGCAGTGAGTTGCTGAAAGCAATCTTGTAGTTTGTTTGTGTTCATGAACTGAACTATAAACTTGCAACTCTCTCATGGTGAAAGTGAGTGGAGAAAAAAGAGGCCCTTCTTTTTTTGAGTGAGGATGTTTCAATAAAACTAAACGACAGGAGCTGCACTAATTGTTTTTTTTATTGCATTTTCATGCTGAAGTTCCTACAGGTGTTTTTACAGACCTGTTGTTGCAGACATAAGTCAGTACATCAGGTGGTTTCAGAGGGTAACATTTCCGTAAAAGCTCTGAAAAAAACAAAAACAAAACAGCAATGTACCGCCGTATGAAAATGTATTTTTTAAAGTAAGTACTTTGGTACTTTGACATGAGTAAAATTTTGACCGAGCAACTTTTGCTTGTAGTTGAGTAAGATTTGACCACAAGTATTAATACTTTGACTCAAGTACTGGAGCTCAGTACTTTGTCCTCCACTGCACCTAAGTGAGGCTGCGTGTGCACCCCTTGGTGTCTGTGCTGCAACACCTTCCCTCCCCGACACCCTTCCACCTTCCACATGTGCAAGTCTTAATGTTTTGTTATCATGGTTCATTATGTTGCTCTTGTGCTGAGGTGTTTTTACCTAGTCCCACATTGCAGCCCAGGAGTCTAGTTTAGGAGTTGCCTTTTTCCCTCTTCCTCCCTCTTGTTTCTGGCTGTCCTGACAGTTCTCCTGCTCCTGTCTGCCCCTACCCCTTATATGTCACTTTCTTTTATGGGGACAAAGGCGGGGGCTTGAGCTGGTGAATGGATGTTGAGTGATGCCACCTGGATACGTGCAGGCTCACCTCAGCACACAACTTGATATCTTATTTAGTCAAACATACGTAGCATCCTCGTGCATTATAAGTCAGCATAATCAGCCAGAAACTCAGCCTAAAACGACTCTGGTACCATCAAGCTTCAGCCTCGATGTTAAATTTTAAAGGCTGATAATCATTTCCAGACAGTGGAGCAGACTATTTATGCAAATGAAGAGTGAAAAAGAATAAAAACTGTTACTGTTCCCACCAACAATCGTGTACCAAGCTGTTAGATTTTCAGCTCTGTGGACACAGGGGGCAGGACTGAGCAGCACAGACCAGACCAGACCTCCAGACAATGCTGATTTAAATTTTACAGTGAGTCATTTGAGTCCAAGAGTGAAGAATTACCAGTGGTTTGAATGTTTGTGCTTCATGTTTAATTTTCATCCTATAAAGAATAAAGCAGGCAGTTGTTTTTTTTTTTTTTATCCTTTAAGCAGTCTATGGAAACCATCCAGACCGTCTCCCACACAGTATGAGACAGCCCAAAGTGGTAACACAGTTTTGGAGGCATGTTGAATATATACATTAATTGGAGATTTGGACTCTCATAGCATTGCAGAGCAGTTCACAGAGGACACATTCTTCAGAAAAGAACATCGACATTGCTCAGTAAATGCACATAGTCTTTTGAAAACAAACTCTGCCTGGCCAAGGAAAAAAAAAAAGTCACCACCTGTATTTCACTAAGCAAATAGGTACAAGCCTCCTATTGGAAAATTACTGCATGGGTGATTATCTTTCAAGTTATTTAACCCCAGATGCAATGGGTAACTTCTCATTTCTCAAACAACCACAGAGAAAGACCCATCCTCTGGTCATGGAAAAGATGTTTGTCTGTTTAAGAAGGGTCAAATCATTGGTATGCATAAAGCAGAGGAAACATTTAAGAATATTGTTGCTCAACATCATTAAAAACTGGAAAGATGGTCCAGATTTACCCTGTTCCAGAGTGATGGGCGCATCAGGGTAAGAATAGAGGCAGGTGAAGTGATGCATCCATCATGCCTAGTGCCTACTGTACGAGCCTGTGGGGGCATTGCTATGATCTGAGGTTGCTGCAGTTGCTCAGGTCTAAGTTCAGCAACAGTATGTGCTCAAAGAATGAGGTCAGCTGACTACCTGCCATCAATGGATCTTTTCTCCCTAATGGCACAGGCATATTCCAAGATGACACTACGAGGAGTCATAAGGCAAATCGTAAAAGAGTGGTTCAGGGAGTATGATATTTTTTTTACACATGGATTGGCCACCACAGAGTCCAGATCTTAACCTCATTGAGAATCTTTGGGATGTTCTGGAGAAGGTTTTGAGAAATTGTCAGACTCTACCATCATTTATACAAGATCTTGGTGAAATATTCTCGCAACACTGGATGGAAATAAATCTTGTGACATTACAGAAGCTCAATGGAAAAGTGCCATAGTGGGTGTTTGCTGTAATCAAAGCTAAAGACGGTCCGATGAAATATTAGTGTGACCTAATTTTTTGTAGTGATTTTTTTTTTTTTTTGGACATGCAGTGCAGCATCATTCGATGACATTTGTGTATCACTCATGCTTTTTTTCCCCTACAGTCCATCCTTTGTGACTCATATGATGACATTCCTCTCGTTTTTTTTTTCTGTCACGTTGTACCCTACATCTTATAGAATGATGCGGAAAAATCAACCATCTGTCAGGAACATGGTTGTAAAAAAAGGTTGTCACGCAGAAGTCTGAGTACATTTAATGATGTGCATAATGATGACTAATGAACAGTAACGAAGACTCAATTCCCAGTACATTCATTCATAATCTGAGGCTGTTATCAAATTTAAATATTAGCAGCCTAACCAGCAAGTAATGTTGTTATTCATTTTTGGAGGAAGTCTCCCAGAGAGAAGTCATTCCACATAATTAATCCATAATCATGTGGGGACAAAAAAATAAGAAACGGGAAACTGTTGAGCTTCGGAAAGCTCTCTAAGAATGTGATTTATGATGACTTAATGTGCAAAAATACCAATCTGTTTCTTAGTAAGATAGCAGCTGAGCACGTTTTGTGTATTTTGTAATAATAACTGTTACTAATTCCAAAGACGTTTTATTTTTCTGTCTTGAATTGCAAATTTTCCTCATTTAAAAAAAAAAAAAAAAAAAAAGTCATATTTTAGCCCACATCTCCTTATTTTCTGATGGGCTGCTGTCTTCTGCTTTGGTCTTCGTAAACCGACTCATTAAGGAAGTTTTGCTGACTAAAATATGTCAGTTTAACAAAGTAAAAGTGATGGCAGGTGGAGAAAGAAAACATTAAATCTGTAATGAAGAGAGAAGCCCTGAGAGGCAACAAAGAAAAACCTCTTAACTTTGTTTTTGTCTGTAATGTTCATGAATCAGGAACAGGTGGGAAACAATCTGTCTCTCTTCTCCCACACAGTTTCTTAATCGGTGAGACAGGTGGGGAAAAAGAAAACTTCCTCCCAAGTGTTTGTTTTTTGATGATAACTCAAACCAAGTATTTTTCCTCCATCCGTTGTTAACTCCCCAACATAGGGGGTAAATTATTCCTTTCAGAAGTAGAATACACGTGAAATTCATTTGTTTTTCCTCCCAATGCAGCACCAGCAGAGAAATACAGCAGGTCAGTCACATCTCCTGTTGTTACAGATTCAGAAACTGGTAAATTACCGACTGAGCGTGAGGGCAAACATTTTTCACACTTGCATTTCATAATTTACTTGTGGTTTAAATGCTTCATTGAGTTATATTTCAGACAAAGCAGAACTTTATTTCCTTCCTCCCTCCATGTTACTGGGGCTGCAGTTGTAGAGTCTATAAGGACACTGTTTAGGGACCTACAGGGTCACTGCCTTGAGCCAAAGTCTCAACCTTAAGTTCACAAGCTCAACTCGTAATTGGGGTGATGCTAGTTAAGTGGTTTGGTGCTGCTGCTTCAAAAAAAAAAAAAAAAGGCAAGGTCCAAACTGCCAAAGGAGCTTATTGTGCATAATCCCCCTTGACATTATTGCTACTGTAAACTCATTGGATCTTATCTGTGCGTCTATTCTGATAGATGTGTATGAAGCACAGTTGATAACAGGGTCCCTGTTGCTAGACTTGTCACGATAACATATTTTGCTGGATAATAAATTGTCCCAGGAATTATTGTGATAAACGATAATATTGCTGTTTTGATACCATTTTCAACTAATATAATAATAATGGTATAATAGTGCAAGTTCACCCATTTTAAGGATAAATAACCTTTTATTTCTTAAGAATATTCAAACTTGGAATTATTTTATGAAAAAAGACATTGTAAATATCCAAAATAATCATCAACACTGCCTAAAAAAAAATAATAAAATTGACTGTCAGTCTCAGTAAACAAATGCACTTGAATAAACACCACAGGAAACTGAAACAATACATAAAGTATAAAGTCTCTGTAAACAAAATTGCACTTCAATATATATTAAACATTATGTTCAGACATGAAGATATTTAACAGGTAAAACTGCCAATCCAGTTAGGATCTTTATAAGCAAAAAATGCACTTGAAAAAAACCCCATGCAAAACCAAAAGCAATATATAAAATAGACCCTGTTGCTGATAAGAAAAAAAAAAACTCACAGCGATTCAGCAAAGTTAACTCACTATCCAGTGTCATTGGTGAATAAAAAACGTATCGAGCCTTGCAAAGTTATCAAGCATATTTTTAATTATTGTGCAGTTAATTGATTAATTGATTTATTGATTATTGCGAAAGTCCTACCTGTTGCCTCCATAGTAATTTTACATAACAATTACAGCCGAAAAAAATAACATTTTTCTCACCCTGGTATTTTAGTGAACTTATTTTAGAATATGTCAGAAACACGCTGTGTAACATACTGTCTCTTTAAGGTTCTCCCCTCAAAAAATCCCCATTCCCCCTGATTGGACGGCCCTCTGAAGAGCTCCCATGGGCGGAGCTATGAGCAGATCTTGGTGTTTTAGGCACTTCATGTGGTGACAACATCATTTTAGAAAGTCCCGTGAGGATCTTGTGCTAAGTTTTAGAACAAACCATTTTAATCAGTTTAAACTCAATTTTCTATTGATTATTTTGATATTTTACACACATTCAGTCCACTGGTGAATACCTTGTCTTTAATTTAAATCAAAATAGTTAACACAGATGAATATAAAACATTAAAGTCACTAGTAGAATGTGTCCCATCAGATTGGTTCCAGAATTATTTCTTTCTTTTTATTCTTGTTGTATTGTACACTTTCCCCAATTGTCCATCTGATTTTCCTGTAAACCTTAAACAATGTCATTTTTAAAAAATTATTTATTTATTTATTTATTTTTATGAAGAGTTCTTCTAAGAGTTCTAAAGTTATTGATCTTGGGTTGGTGGATCTACTCTGCCTCACTTCCTCAGAATAGATTTTTTTGCAGTCATTCATGGATTTTTTTTTTTTAATCAAGTTTGGTCCTTCATTTGTATACATCTTCCTTGGGTAAGTTGAAATGACATAAAGAAAAATAGAAAAGTCATGGGAATATACTATATCTGTGATGGCATTTTTTTAAAAGTATTTTCCACACACTCCTTTGCCATTTTAATTTTTCCCCTCAAAGCAATGTTTAGAACCCCTGTAGTTCACTTACAGTACCTCCAGTTCCATCTAAAACATGTCATGATGTTAATAAGTATTAGAGTGAGATCAAAGTGCCTTTTACTTTGAAATTCAAATCAGGAAAACACAACCAGAACACTGATAATGGACATGCTGAGTTGAATGTAACACATTTATCAGATTTAATCTTGTTTTAGTCCTCAGTCAATGCATGCTTAACCTCTAATATCTCCAACATGTATTTAAATAAGGAGTTTAATTAGCATTAATTCTGCTCAGTGTGGTATGATTATGCTTATTTCAAGAGAAAAAAAAAATCAGAAATCCCACATTTTAAACCCAGCTCCACGTCTTTGACCAGACGTCATTCACTCTTATTCCATATATAAAATTAAATAATACCCTGATTATTCTCAGCACTCGAGCTGTGCTGTGTATTAGCTGATTGGTGCCAGCTGTGTCACTCATTCTTTGCAATCACTGGATTATTCATAGCTTTAATCACACACACAGGAAGCCATCAGACCCTGGGACCTCTCACCACTCACTAACCTCTAACATGGTGGCAGCTTTCCTCTGATGTTCTGCTCCGAGTGTTACACTTCAGTGTCTTTCTGCTGTGTCCCTGTTGTGAATCATCTCTTCACTATCTCTTGTTGACCATGATCTGTCACAATCCATTTTTTATTATCATTATATTTTTCTCAAAAAGTCACAGAAGAAAAAGAGTGCTTATTTTAGTGCCATGTACAGGGAGTAACAATGCTGGATATTCAGAATAAAATGCAGGTTGTCAAGCCCTCTCATATTTAGATGTTGTAGTAAGCCCTGTATCTGTCTGAAAACTGATCAAAATGCTCTGTTATAATAAAAAAAATAGCACTAGATCATCATGAGACTTTTGGAAAAGATGATGTCATCACATGAAGGTCTCCTAACTGGTTCATGACACATTGGAGAGACCTGTCAACCTCATAAAGCATGTTCTGACAGACATCCAGAGGGCTGGCCAATCAGAGGGAAGGGGGTTTTGTGGACTGGGGGGGGGCTTGAAAAGACAGCAGCTTAAAACAAAGTGCTTCAGACAGAGGCTGAAAAAAGAGTTTTCAAAACCAATAGACTGAGAAAACCTTTTTTTCTTTTTCCTTAATTTTTCATGGGAGCATCAGTAAGAGAGTGTAGACTCAAAAAAAAAAAATCATTCCCTCTTTACAGAATAAATGTTGTGTCTCAAAGGCAGGTTACTGCACCACTGAACTAGTGAAACTTGTCTGTTACACATTATTTACAGTGAAGCTGAAACAATTGTCTGGGGGTTAAAGTGAACCAGGACTTTAAGAGAAATGATGGGTATTTTGCTGTCTTTTTTGAGCATAGAATGAGCATATAAATCCCATTTATAGCTATGTGGAAAGTAAACACGGAGTTTGAGCTTTTTTACCATGTGAGGCTACTGCATTTTAGTCAGCCCGTTCATACAAGGTATTTCTATAGATTTTGAAAAAACAGCAGAAATCTACACATGTAAAGATTGGTGCTTAAGTTTTGTTTGTAATATTTCATTTACGATCAGTTGTTTATACATGTAAAATACATTTGTAATGACAGTGCTAATTTCGTTAGCTTGTCAATTAGATTTCCTTCAATATTAAGCTAGCAGCTTTCTTACTAATTGTTTGCATTGGATAGGTTTGCTTCTGTAAAAGACTTCTACATGCCTTAAGCCCTATTTGTATGGGTTAGTTAGACCTGAGGCCTTTGATAATTTGTTTAATTGCAAAGGAAGTCTGTGTTTTTTATTCCTTGTGAGTTGACGTAGTATAATATTACCTGATATTCCGAGAAGATATTTTGTAATTTTGAACGTAAAAATTCCAAGGCAAACCACCAAACATACATGGCAAAAAATAAAAGGTCACACTCTGTTATTTTTTGTTGGACCTCCTTCAGCTTTGTTTACACCAGTCATTTGCTGTGGCATTGTTTAGATAAACATAGAACCTCAGATCACAGCACTGCCCCCACAGGCTTGTACAGTAGGCACTAGGCATGATGGGTGCATCACTTCACCTGCCTCTCTTCTTACCCTGATGCGCCCATCACTCTGGAACAGGGTTAATCTGGACTCATCAGACCACATCACCTTCTTTCATTCCTCTAGAGTCCAATCTTTATGCGCCCTAGCAAATTGAAGCCTTTTTTCCCGGTTAGCCTCACTGATTAGTGGTTTTCTTAAGGCTACACAGCTGTTCAGTCCCAATCCCTTGAGTTCCCTTTGCATTGTGCATGTGGAAATGCTCTTACTTTCACAATGAAACATAGCCCTGAGTTTTACTGTTGTTATTCTTGATTTTGATCATTCAGGATTTTTTTTCCAATCACTTATTTTTCCTTTAAGACAAAAGTTCCCCACCATCCTTTCAGTTTTTAATAATGGGTTGGACAGTTTTAAACCCAATTTTTGGAGTTAATTCATCAATCTCCTTCAATGTTTTCTCTGCTTGATGCCAATGATTTGACCCTTCTTAAACAGTCTACCATCTATTCCACCACCACAGGATGTGTCTTTCTCCATGGTTGTTTAAAACATGAGAAGTTACTCATTGCATCAGCTGGGGTTGAAGAACTTGTTGCCAGCTGAAAGTTAATCATCAATGCAGTTATTATCCAATAGGAGGCTTGTACCTATTTGCTCAGTTAAATCCAGGTGGAGACAATTTTTCTGGCCAGGCAAAGAACTACTTTCCTTTCTTCTAAACTTTGGGATTGTATAGAGGAGCTGGTCACTTCTCCAATTGCACTGTTTATTATGTAAAAGAAAGTTCATTTAAAAGTACTTTTATGGCCAAGAGGCTACGCAAAGATTACTTGGAAGTTGCCGGTAGCAAGTGTTGATAAATGATATGTGATATTCGGTCATGATAAAATGTCCAGACATAACCTAGAGACATGCAGCTGAGCGTCAGCAGCAGTTGAACACTCTGACCTCAGGTGTTCATGAGTGTCTGGACTCTCTCTCATACTCACCTCCATGTTAATCCATCCTCAACTCCTTAACTCAGCCTGTCCTGCTTCCTCTCAGATCCAACAAATGTCCCCACTCACTTCTGTTCCCCTCCATTTCTCCCCCATCTTCATTCAGTCTTTCACCTCTCTCCTCCTCCGCTCTGCCATCGTTTTCTGTATTAAGATCAATGAGGGGAGGGGGGCGTCCGCATGGGGTGTGAGCCGCTCCGCTTAACCTCCTGTAGTGGTTCGCTGTACCCCTCTATATCACAGAGCACACACACACACACACACACACATGCGCAGAGAAAACTTCAGGCACGTACAGACACACTAGTGTACAGTCATGTGTACAGAGTGTGACGGGCTGACAGTGTGTGTTCAGAGATTTAATCACACACTCACATGCACACGGACACACACGCGCACTCAAAGTGAATCACAGAGGCAGGCAGAAAGGTTACATTGATCTTAGTCATGGGTGAGATTGCAAAAGCCTCCATCCCTCATCTCTATCTCTCCCTGCACCTCATTCTCTCTCCCTCCCTCCCTCAGTCTGTCCACACCTCGCTTGCCCATACTCTTTATTTTGTCTCCCTTTATTCACGCTTTTCCCTCCTGTTGTCTGCCTCTCCCTATCTGTCTCTGTTTCTCTTTCATTCCTTCTCCCTCTATCACTTCCTTCTTCATCCTCCTCCTCCTCTCTGAGTGCTGGTAATACTCGCTATAAATCATGATCACCCTCACACACACATACACACACACACTCTACCAGACAGCACAGTCTAACACACTCAAATACACACACTTACAGCCTGCTGCACGCTGATGTAGCTCGTCGTTAACCATGCATTAACTATGCATTGGCTTCTTTCTTGAACTCTGGTGTGTGTGTGTGTGCATGAGTGCAGTGAAGATCTGAATTATTTCACATGCATTTGTGCAGCATTTGAATGTATAAACAAAGAAACAAAACCCAAATCATCATCACATCTTCTGAGACAACGCAGAAGTTCCTCCTATAATAACTCGCCATTGTTCATCCAGGCCATGAATTGGATTCAGTCACATCTGTGTGATGAGATTCTAGGCTACAGAACGTGTTCAGGGTCCAGATTTATTTCACTCCCCTCAAGGAACCAGAAAAAAAATAAATAAATAAAAGAAGAAAAATCTGAGGCTGGCATTTAGCCTGGCACACAAGCAGAACTCTCTGAGTGATGTCAGAGTGAATAAAGATGAGGTTAAACTCAGGATTTCAGCGGATTGCCAGGCATTCACATAAAATCTGCAATCTGAATATTTTTACCCGTTTCCTCCTTTAATGTGATTTTCCCCTCAAACACAGAAACTCATTCAACTATTTATGTCAATGAAGCAACAAAAACACATTTAAATTCTCTATTTTCTGCAAATTTAGAAGTTCTCTGTGCTATTATCACTGCAGGGTCTGTGCTGATGAGATATTGGACATTCATTTTTCTTGCTTTGACTGAAGGGGAGAAACAAACAGGCAGATAATCAGACTGATGGCTCAGATTGGGTTTAAAAGTCATTAAGTGAAAACATCTTTAATGTCAGTCAAAAGAGTTCGCATCTCCAAAAAACAAAGTAAAGACACTGATGTACAATTTCGCAAAACTCCTGCATGTTTCAGCGAATCATGTCGTGAGTGTAATGCAGACAGAGGCGTGTATTGATATTAAGATTCTCACCAAGATGGACACGTCTGTATGAGTGTTAAAACTTCCTCTACAGGCCCATTGACACCCAGGTTAACTCCAGGTGTGTCAGCGCCAACACATTTGCACAAACGCACTTTCGAGTGACCGTTTCTCCTAAATGGCTTCCACTATCAGAAAAATTCCAACACTTTCTGAAAGCTGAGATGTTGCTCTTTCAGCCAACGTGTGGTTATTACGGTAATTGCACTCAGGCATTTAAGGAAGCCCACAAATACATACAGAGAGTGGAACAGGTGGATGAAAGGGGTGCACAGAGCAAATTGAACTGAGTTTATCCTCCCTGAATTTTGAGACCAAAGAAGCATTGGAAAGAGCAGCTTCATGTGAGAAAAGGTAACATGAGATGGGATACATTTCAGGATGGATGAAGCTTTCTTTATCTAGTTTTTACATTGTATACATGCTTCTATGTGTTGATTGACACTTCTGTTGTGTGGTGACTTTTTTAGAACAGTGCACTGGAGCACAAAGTGATGGTACTACACTTTACGGGCTCACCTGAGCAGTTGGGGTTTTCGTGCCTTACTTGGCTCATTCTGGAACTTGAACCCGCAACCTTCCAGTTGCCAAGCCAAGTCCCTTGTATGGTAGCTAACCTCTATAAAATATTATGTAATGGCTTGTTTGTACCGTGCAGTGTGCGTGAGCTTTCAGTTTCAGTTTTTGTCTCATGATGAGGAGCAGTATTCCTCTAGTGGCTTGTGTGCTCTCAGAGGGAGAGGCTGTGGGATGCTGGAGGTTCTGCTGATGCTGTCAGATACTGTTATTTATTTATTTATTTATTGTTTTTTCTTTTTTTTGCAAAACAGGGAACAAACCTTGTAAATGCTACTGTACTAATGTTTTTAATGTTCACATTTTAGGGTCTATCCAGTTAAATTTGTTTTGTTAAATTTGTCAATTTTTCCTTCACTAAATTCCAGAAGCAAATTTAGTTTTTGTGTTTTTTCTCAGTTTAAACAGTTTTACTCTCATAACACACAGTAAATTGTAAATACCACCCAGTTATGAAAGTTTCAAGTATTCCAGAAAAATGGGCCAAAACACAAACTCACAATCATTTTTCATGTGCTTTTTCCCCCAAAAAAAGTCCAGGCAGGCATTTTAAGGCTCAGGTGTTAAAGGTTTTATCAGATGTTCACAAACTTGTGTGTGCCCAAACACATTTCTGCAGGAGACGGCACAGTCCAGCTGTTATTGCTTGAACCAGAGTGAGACGAAGATGTAGGAGGTTTTGTGAAAGTAGAGAACCAACCAAGAATGCACCGAGACATTTGGGAATGGTCAGATATAATCTTTGAGTCACTTTAACTGTTATTCAGGACATCAGCTTGTCAGGACCACAGAGTTAGAGATCAATCTTATTTATCTGCTTCTATGTAAGTGACAGAACCATTTAGTTTCCAGCAGGTAACATCAGGTGAGCAAAAAACCTGCAAATAGAATACATGCAAGTGTTAGATCTCCACATCCAAGAGGTTCATTAGAGTGAATCCATGACATGATTTTATCCACCGGAGCTCTGGAGGTGAGGGTATAATTATAGTTTCTCACTGTGTGACATCTGGAGTTGAGCAGATTCTGAACAGGGCGAGAAACTGTCTCATCAGACGGAGGTGAAATTCTCATATGACCCTTTGAACCTCTGATTATCATGAAACTAACCATGTGAAGTGGGAAAAAAATAGACCTTACATACTGTTGTGTTATACCAGGGGAATAAAAAGGTGGATTTTTTGTTTTGACACCTGGGGATTTTGAGGATAACAACACTTGACCGGGGCTGTCAGCACCTGTGCCTGTGAATAAGGTGTTTTTGCAGTGAGGCTCTTCTGCACAGAGAGGGGCATATTTAGGAAATGCAAAATGTGTTTAAATGTCTGCTAACGAGAAGCTGTTTGCTCGACAGAGAAGTTCATGTACCATATAAATTGTTGCATGTTCTTCATGGATTGGGCAGTATCTGGCTCATTTGCATAAGTTTACCAGATGATCTTCATGTGGATCAAACCCTTTTGTATCAGTATTTTATTTGTTACTGTTTTGATTTTGACCGAATGAGACAATTCAATAACCTTCAACAGCAAGGTCAAAAAACAGGATACTGGCTTCAACAGATGGCCTTATCTTTCAGAGAGACCATGATCCTCTGCACTGACCCTGTGTGTGACTCTACCTACATTATGCCTTTATATCCGGAGAAGTCGTCCTTATGTATATTTGAAGGGCAGAGGGTTATACATCAGAAATAATTCAGAGGGAAGTCTTCAGAGAGAGGGTTGAGTTGTGAAAGGATGTCTGTGGCAGATGCTCAGTGGCAGTGACGCATGTGACAAAGATCAACCAGCTGAGTTACAGGTGCTTTGTCACACTGTATATTACATAGGGTACATGGGCAAAGTGCAGCCAATCAGAAACCAGCATGTCCACTGCCCCATAAATGACCTCCAGTGGTATATGACACTTTTTTTTTTTTCATTCATGGCTTTCTTTATAGCACGACCCCGGTGTCTGTTTCGATCGCATCACATTATGTGTCTCTCACAGTTAGAGTTGGCAGAATGTAACCCGCTGTGCATCGATATATGACATGATGTCCTGCAGTCAGAGGATGGAGTCCTCTGCAGGGCACACACACACACACAAACACACACAAACACTCACACAAACGTGTTACACTCTGGCTGTAGTTATGAAGGCTCTGTGGGGAGACGCAGCCTCAGGCTAGCTTTAACCCCCTCCTCTCTTGCGTTACATATAAAGCCATAAGTCAGAAATCCCCATCCACTCAGCTGTTTTTATAGCCTGCTGTAGGTCTGTGTGGAAAGAAACCACCGGAGGAGAAACCAGCACGCTTGTGAGATTTATACTGTTTTGTCATCTGCCTCTAAAGGTTGGACTTCACGGGCGGAGACAATGACACAATCTGAGTTATAACCCCTTATAAAGTCTGTCACATGTCAGCTTTATGGCTGATCGTTGTATTGCAGTAGAATGTGGATTAGTTTTAGTGTCTGAAACACTTCAATACAGTAATGAGTGTTGGAAGCATTCTACATCTGAAAAATCATGACTATAAATGACAGACACCAAGCCATTTTAGGTGGCATTTAAGTTGAAGTAAGACATAAGGTTATAAAATGCTGTGAATTTTCAAGGTTGGAAACTTTGAGGTTGGAGTTTTCAGAACAAGAATTAATATGAATTTTCTTATGTTGTCTACATTTCTCTTGTTGCATAGATGTATAAATATCAAACATTCCAGTTTGTTGGAAGCACACGTCTAATACAAACACGTCTGATGGAGTATTTTAGATGACATTACAAATTAACTGAGTTTTCTTGATTACAGGCATAAATACTTATCATAAGCAACCTAGCATGGAAATATGTTTCATTCAACAGTATTAAGCAGTGCACTATCCATTATATGTAGATGAACCCTAGTGCTCATGTATGGAGCTAGCCAGCTAGCAACATAAACTATGTATTTAAGTTAAGATCAGTAACTGACAGAAAAAGTTTCCTTCTAGCTGGCAAAGTCACTAGAGCCAACATAATTTGCTGCAAGTTTCACAAAATTGAGTTAGCTAGTGATCTAACTGGCTAGCTAGCTTCCAAAAATGATACACATTTTAATGAGCGTTTGTGAGTGTGAATTAAATGTGTCCATTTCTCAGAGTTAAATCAACCCATCAAACATATTCACATCAATACTGTTGTCAAAACTTACCTTGATAGGACGTCTTGGCTCCAAAATTTTCCCGGGAATTTGTAGAAAAATGTATTTAAGTTGATTGAAACAAAAGCCTGAAAATTTCATATTTTCCAATATGGATATACAAATACTCTTGAGCTTAAGTTCCCATTGGATTTTTTTTCTGGAAATTTATCACAAATTGTCCACCTCTTTGTGCCCAACCTGTCAAAATCCAAGCAATCAATCCTGTAAGAGACTGACTGTGTTGGCTGAGGGGCTCAGTGTTCTCTTGGTCACTTACCTGTAACAGGTGTGCTGCTGGTACAAGTACTCACCTCCTCCGTGTATGTTTCTTAGTTTCATTGATGATTCAACTCTCAGTGTGTATCAAAGACGAAGCCACAACCAGCTCCTGGCCCGACGTCTGTTTAATATTAAACATTTGATGTTTTTTTTAGAGATGGTAGCTCTGTGTCTGCAGCCCCACTTATCCTGGTTAGAAGATCCGTTTGGAACATTTAATGAGCCATTTGGGAGTTTGGATTCTCAAGTGTCCATCGCACTCTCATTTGAAGCCACAGATTAAAAACTAAAGCCATTGTTTCTGCAGAAAGAGTTTTTCTTTTTATTTAATTTTGAAAAAGGATCCTTCTCCACTTTTTTCCATGTGTCATGACCTTTACTTACTCTTTGGATCAGCAGGGACAGCAAAGTCACAATGGTTTGGAAGGAAAGTCCAGGGTCAAATGTTAAACCAAGATGTTACACAATCAAAGATGTTAAGACAGAGAAATTTTACTCATTTAAACACTTGGTTTACCCTCTTTCATATTCTCATGGTCTTTTCTGCTATCACATAACAAAAGTAGTTCACTAGCCGATGTGTGTTTCAAGTAGTAATGGTACAACTCGACATCCTTGGAATCCTTTGTATTTGGAGGCTGTCATTACCTTCTCTGTCTCATTTATTTGCCTTTGACACCAAACTGGTGAGGTTTGCAGTGATGTTTTTACTATTCTTTTCCTGTATGTGCCAGGGGATCAACCATGGTCACATCGTTTACACACAAGATGAACTGATAGCAGTCAGTGCTAACTGGTGCTGGGCCCATTGTTCCCCATGAGCTGATGTGCTGGTACTGCAGTGCTGGCAAAGAAATTTCAGCATTGACGTGCCCTTCCACCCATGGTCATGGTGAATGTAAACTGTTTCTCCCCCAATCAGGGGAAATCCTTCCGATGTAGTGTTGTGTCCGATGTTAGCTCTGTTAGCCATGTCTATGTGATGAGCATGATGCTACTCTACTCTCTGGTTTTCTCTCTGGTGCTGGGTTTGCTCTGTTAGCTGCTCCATCTTGTTGGATCTTACAGTCCTCATCGTGATAAATGGAAGGTTAGGTCCATGTTGTCACTTACGAGCTCAGACAGAAGTACGGACGCGTCATCCTAACACCTTTTCCTCAGCTCGGGCCTAGCACCAGTTAGCATTGATATGCTACCGGCTGCTAACAGCTTAATTCTTAATAAATTTTCTTGTATTCTGTTGTAGCTTTATAAATTCCTCCCTTTGTGAGACAAATAAAGAATTTTCTCATCTTAACAAACTGGTACAGGTTCACAGAAAGGTCTCTTCAGGATGCTTTAATTGGGATACTGACTTTGACCCTTAGGTTATGTCAATTAAGACTGAAAATGAACCTTTTTTTGGCTTCGTCGACTATTTTAGGCTGTCACTCAGTTAAAGTTTCATCTTTGTGTGGTCCTTTTTGGGGTTTTAGTGTGGTTCTTACATTGTGTTGTGTTTCACTGTAGCCTCAGCTTTAATATAATCCAGCATAAAGAACATAATGTCGAATGTATCTACTAAACAGAGCCTTCTCTTCCCATGGGTTTGACTTTGTGAAGCCAGAGTTGAAAGCTCCATTTTACATCACAGTGAGGTGAAGAGAAGTGAGCAGCAGAGCTATGACACTCAGCCCGGTTACACACTCACACACTATCGGATACACACACTGTAGAATGAAGGAAAAAATGAGTATCTATAGAAAATCATTTAGGAACAATGTAGAAACACACACACTGACATACACATTGTTAACCTCCATATATCACCTCAGTCTGACAAAATCCCTCGCTTATTACGCCTTCTGTTTACACTTCCTGTCTTTAGCTGCAGGGGATTGTGGGTGTTGTATTGAAATATTGACTTGAAATATTCCCACAGGTCCAGCCTGCATCGACTGGATGTCAAAAGTATTAAATGTCATACACTTCAGCGGCCCACACACACTCACAAACACAGCTGCACACACACATACACATGCATGCACGCTCACACACAGCATCACTTGTCAAAGAAACTTGCTGGTAACGGCAGCTCGACAGGAATAGAACTACAGGTGAGCTCATACAGCTGCACACACTGGTGCGCACTCATTAATGCAGGGACCTCTCTCTCTCTCTTACACACACACAGACACACTCACTGTATTAAACAACATGAGCTGCTGAAGCCTCTGTGTGTTTGTGTGAGTGTGTGTGCTAGTGAATAAACATGAAGTTTGCCGTGAGCATTTCTCTGAGAGGCCGTAGCTCGCCCCTCCTTGGAGAGAAAGACCCTTAACCGGGGCCGATCTGATAACCAGCTATTGATTCAGTCTTTCACACACATACACACAAACAAACAAACACTTCAGTTCTGACTTCCCTGCAGCTTCACAAACACACACACACACACACACACTGGGAGTGTTGGCATGTCAACAAGCTGCAGCAGCGAGCCCGGGCAGCAGACAGCACATTCCCCTGGAATGAAAGGCAGCTAATTAGAAGGGAAATTAAACGGGGAGATTCAATGATAGAATCCAAATAGAGTTCAGCTGAGCGGGCACAGAAAGGAAAATAGAAAAAAGTGAACGAGTGTTTATGGGGCGCCTCTCATCCTTCCTTCCTTCCTTCCCTTGTTCCCTCTCCTTGCCAGCAGGTAGTTAATAATTTCTAACGCTTTAAACTTCACAGCGGTGCGGTATTAACAGGGAACGAGATGGAGAGAATCTTTGATGGACTCTAAATAGAGTTCAATTGAAAGGGACTTGGCAGAAATGAAGAGGGGAAATTGTTCTCTCTGAAATCTATCCGTCCACTCACCTTTGCTCCGTTATCCTCACCTAACCTCTCCCCCGGTTTGCAATATTCATCAGAGACCTCCTCTATTTCCTAGCGTTTTCAGGGAGGAGGAGATTGTTTCCAGGGAGAGCAAAAGCATCCAATTAGAGTGTAAGTGGGCTCAAAATGAATTCAAGATCTGCATTTAAATGATGTCAGCACATACATTCGGCTCAAACGTACTCGGTGTTGTAAAGTCCTGTAGATGGGAATAAAGCGAGTCAAACAGGCTGCGGGGAGCTGAAATGGCAGCACAGATTGTAGGGATGGTGGAGGAGAGACAGAAAGTGAGAGGAGGTGTTCACTTGTTAGCACTTCTGACGGAAATGTTAGGACAAGCAGTGAGTGAGTGATGGACATTTGCATTTTAGCAAAGAGAGGGAACAAATGGGCTGACTTTTTGAGTTCACAGTAAGGAGGCGAATGCAAGGTGAATGTAAAATAATGATGAATACTCTTACAAAGTATTACATTATGAGGTGGTTTTAGTCTTTTTTAAGCTTCTTCTGTGGTTCTGCAGGGATGTACAGAGGAACAAATGGGGGCACATGTTGGAAATGAACATTTGTGAAGAAACTTTGTCATTATATTAGATATTTAGTCACCTATTTAATATAAATAGATATTTAAGGCCAAATTACTATTGTCTAGTCACCAGAATCTATCAGTCAAACATTTGTTATCAAACTCACCTCATCCAATCACACAACACATGCAGAACATCCAGTCTAAAATTATAAACACTCAAGTGTTAAAAACTGCAGTTCATTAAGTGCCCACTCGGGGCTGGCTGCAGAAACACTAAACACCACATACACACCAATTCAAAACAGCAGAATAGTTAAAAAAAAAAAAAAAAAAAAAAAAAAAAAAAAAAAAAAAAAAAAAAAAAAAAAAAAAAAAAAAAAAAAAAAAAGTTATATAGAAGCAACAGATCTTCACAAGACTGGCTGAAATGATGATGTCATCACATAATGATCTCCTAAGTGGTTGATGACACATCAGAGGGGAGGGCCTCAAACACCAAGGTCTGTCCATAGCTCTGCCCCAACAGGCCACCAGAGATCTCGCCAATCAGAAAAACGTGGGTTTGTAAAGCAGGAAGCCTTAACTCTTTAAAAGTGGATGAGTCCTTTATTCCAAAACAGTTTGCACAATCGGGATTGCCCTTCACCCTATATACGGTTATTACGGTAATTTCACTGAGGCATTTAAGGAAACCAGCAAATAAACAAAGCTTGCGGACAGATGAGAGGGAAGCACAGAGAAAACAGAGCAGAGTTTCTCCCAAATTGCCAAAAAGAAGATTCCCTGGGTTATAAAACCCCCACTGGAGTTTCTGCATGACTCTGTGACAAAAGGAGCATCTGAGGGAGCAACTTCATGTGAGAAAAAGTAATGCTAGATGGGATGACTGAATCTCTCTCTATCTCTATTTTACTTTGTATATGGAGTATCAGGGATGATAACTCTAAGTTATATAATGCTACTAGGAGGGCACCAAAAGGACGATATGGAGACTAATTAGTGCACAATACCACTTCTTTAACCATATAAGACCCACCGTACCAACTCTTCCAGATCATATCTTTACATTATTACATGCTGCAGTATCATTTTCTGCATAAACACTATACTTAAATTCAAACCTTACATCCAAACCAATCATGAAATATATAGTGGTATGTCCAGACCAAATAAATAAAATGTCAAAAAGCGCAATTAACAAAGAAAAAAATAACAATAATATAAAAAATGGAAACCTTACTCTGATAATTCCAACTGCAGAATTATCATGACTGTATGCCCCAAAAGTATAAAAGTTAGGGTTAGGGTTTTTTTTTTGCATTTGCTTTATACTTGATTTCTGCAAACTCATTAGTAGAAGGACACATGGCTCTGTGACATGTGAGATACAGTATGAAAGTGTAACTACCCAGATTTTATTTGCAAAAAAGAATGACTGGTCAATCTTATCTGGTTTCACATCTACTATTAACCAAAGATTAATACGGGGTTAACAGCACCAGAGCTCTAAGTGGTTAATTTGATGGCGAAGAGCTTTGATATGCAACATTTTCACATGGACAGCTCGTTTCTTTTGTTTTTTTCTCTTTTTTTCTTTTCAAAACTTGATGAATTTTCAAATGTTTAAAAATCAAAGCCAATCTGACAGCACATACACTTCAGTGTAAATGATCAGTATCTTTTGTCCCTTTTCACTGAATGTTTTGTATTCCACCATGTAAGCAAGACAGTAAGAGAGAAAAGTTATCTGTGAGAGAAAAAAAGATTTAAACACTTTTGAAAATCTACTTTGCTGGAACAGAGACTTTATCACCTTGACTGAGGAGAAGTGTTTCTTTCATGTTGGGTGGGAGAATAAGAGTTTCTCTATAATGTGCTGAGCCACGGTCCACAGACAGCAGCTGTAGACTCTATTCATCCATCCAACCATTATTGTCTGAAAAACGTCACTAATAGAATCACTATTGACGGCTCTGAGGTTGAGGGATGAGTTTCTGAGGGGGACGAGTTGAGTTTTTCATTGTTCTTTAGAGCTCATGTTGTCTGACTTTGTTGTGATACGTATCAGGAGTTTGAAATGTGGTCTCACTGTAAACGTTATCGGTACATTTAGATCTTTATAGCAAATTGTTCAAGGGAAAAATAATCATCTAAATCATGTTTGTCATTGAATGTGACATGAGAAACAATTAGAACATGGCTATTGAAGTTCTTTTCTTCTTCTTCTTTTTTAAATCAGCCTAAATCAAGGGTGGGCGACCTTTTTGGCACGGGGGCCAGTTTTCCGACTACCCTCGCTATATGATCAAGCTGCGGAACAGACTTGCACAGGGTTTCCTGGTGAATTATGCAGTGTAGAAATAGTACACTCAGGTCAAGGTTTTCCTCTTCCAACCTTATCTTGGATTCTTTTCAGTCGCCTAACCTTTTTCCTGATAGAGTTTGGCGATCCATTCCTGATGACATTGCAAAATTTACACCAGGGGAGCTTTAGCCCCTCAATGACACCAGACACACTGTCACACAGGTCCATGTAATTTGTCTTATTGGAGGTTCCATGGCAGAAAAAATACATATACTTACATTCCCTTTGTCTCAAAATTGTCATTAATCTCACATTAAAAGCTGAGCAGTCTTTAATGTCATTCATTACTGTCATCCTGTGCTGATGAATATAACATCTATTTAGCGTTTTTGCTTAGTCTTTATCAATCGGTTCAACACAGTGAGTAACTGTCCTGCATTATAAACTAATTTCTTCTCAGATTTTTCTTTGATACCTCCTGTCTCTACCATAAATTCCTTTGAAAACTCCCCTTAGGAGAATAGCTTGTTTGCTTTTACTAATTTGAACAGCAGCAAATGACTTCCCTTTGTGCTTGACTCTTGAATAGCAGTTTTACTGGATCTGTATATTAGCTGCAACATTTGAGCAGAACTTGTCTGTTTTCGCGTGGTTAGCATTCTTGGTGGAACAATGGTGGCTGATGTGCTTTTTGGAAAGAGCAATAGTTTCTTGGCCAAAAAGAAGGTCAGTCTTTGATCGGACGAAAAAATGTTGAGCTGTCCACTCCTTATTACGCCTGAAGTGTGCCATCTAGTGGAGTCAACTGAAATGCTAGGCATTGCAGGACAAAGCCAAATAAATGCAGTGCTTGTAATTAATAAATTAATATTCCAATAACAAGCTCACACAGGAGCTGATCCTCAAAATAACTTAACTTAAAATGTTAAAAAAAATAACAAAAGAAGAGAACTGGGGAAGAGCTCTGCCCCAAATCTCTGCGCTGTAATAAAGTGAAATTAATGATCAGAGTTAACTGTCCGGCAACTAAATATTATATTATCTCCTGAATTTACGCATTAACACAGTCAGCGATTTTCTGCAGCGTTCCTTCCTGATTTTTGCTGCAGTAACAGTCGCTCTTTTTCTTGATGATGTGTGTGAAGAATATTTTTTATGATAATTATTTTTGAAGAATAATTATCTGCTCCTCCATAGTAAAGTAGGCTGCCCTGCAGGGTTTCTCTTGTTTCTCTTGTTTCTCTGTGTTTGTGATTGGTCTGACGCTGTAAACTCCACCTCTTTAATGTCAGCGCGCTCTGATCCAGACTGAAAATCCTGGATTGACTCAGCAAGTTGGTATCCAGATTCGTAGTACAGATTATCCAGACTGCTAATGTCTCGCTAAATCAATCCAGGGTACGGAAAGAGATCCAGGATGAGTTAATCCAGCTTTATGGTACAAGTCTGGTCTAAATGCATCAATAATATATTCCCAAACAATGTTTGTCATGAGCAGGACTCTGGTCCAATAGTTAATCATATATACAGGTTAATCATCATACAAGTAAGAATTGAAATTTTCATACCCTTTCATCTCTTTCAATTCTGTCCCATTTGGCTCACCGTAGCTAAGCTGCCCCAGCATCTTTCAGCTTCCTGCTGCAGCTAAAGGAAAATGTAAACACCTTTAAACTCAAAATTCTACATTTCTCTTCAGAAACTTACAGATGGATCAGTTGATGGGTCAAAAGTCACTTTGTGTGAAATTGAAGTGAAGTTTCTCTGAAGTATTGGACACTAACTCCCCTGTCTGTCAAGCTGGCAGGTCTTACTGATCAGACTCATGGTGACTCAATTTGAACTCTCTCCATTTCTCTGATTTCAGGTGGTAGATTTCTGTTCTGAGACATAGCATTGGGCCACTTGAGAAATGCAGAGACATTAACAACAATGCAATGATCCTGAACTTAATTCAGGAGCATCTCCTTATTGCTGAGTCCAAGGCTGTCAAGTTGGTCCATGATGCAGTGAAACGCAGCGTGATAACAATCTACAAAGTATGTTTCTGGTAGGAAGATCTTCACAAATTTGACACTCTTAAAGTTGCAAATTCGACACTTTATAATATTTTTTCCTTCAAGTGGCCCTGATACTCCACTTTTTTGAAGTTAGACTGACATTTCTCAGTTTCACACTCCACCCACATGTCCTCTGAGGCTCTTTGTTTGTTGTTGATCAAATTGACATGAGCCACTCGTTTTGCACATGAACTCCTACATGTATTTTAATAATTTAACAGTTCAACCCATTTCAAACAAAATTGAGACATGATGATATATTTTTTTGTAAACAAAAAAAAATAATTAAGGGCTGCATTGTGGTGCAACAGTGAGCACTGCACCCTCAGAGCAAGAATGTCAACGGTTCAAATCCCATAGAGTGGAGTTTGCATATTCTCTCTATGCACGCGTGGGTTCTCTCCGGGTGTTAACACTTTCCCCAACAGACCAAAAATGTGCCCACACTAAGTTTCTTGGTGATTCTAAATTGCCCGTAGGTGGAATTATTGTATCGTTGTGGATTTTTTATTTATTTATTTAACACTGGTGCAGTATCACAGAATCTACTTAAAAAAATCTAAAAGTGAAGTATCTCTGACTGACATTTACATGCACACCATATTCCTGCATTAATCGGAATAATGACAATATTCTGATTGCGTAGGAGTCACGTAAACACCTTATTCCACTTGTCATAACCCGATCAAGCTCATTTCCGATTCTTAAAAATCCAAATAAGACCCCTGACATATGCCTGTATAAATATTAGTGGGAATATGCTCCAGAGCAAACTGCGCTAAAGGATTTTTCCTTCTGCGCATGTTCAAAACGGCAAGAAGGCAAAAGTCTCTACACTTTTGGGGCTGCGCGCTAAATATGCGCAAGAACACATTCATCTTTTGATGAGAATCAGCTTCTTATCCCAGGAAACCGACAAAACTTCCCTCTCATTCACCCTGCAGCTCCACAGTGTTTCACACAGACGGATGCTCAGTGTCTCTGGGGGTCTATGGGGCAGTGGGCGGGCCCTGACACTTGGTTTCTGCATGATGATTGGATGATCTATCTGAGGAGGAATTTTCTTTTGATTGACAGCGAAATTAGCAATCTTAAAGAAACCGAATCCTCAGCGACTTTGTCTTTGTTAAAAACAACTAGAAAAGGAGGGTATAATTTACATACAAATACATAAACACACTTATGATGTAGGCCGGGAAAAAAATGATCCCCTCATTGAAAGACCAGCAACTGCCACTGATACAAATATTACACAGAATAGCGCATAAACAAGCATCACGGACTAGTTGTTAATGTCAATACATTGTTTTAAAAAAAATGCTTCTAGATGACGTCTTGTCATGACGCTACTACAACTACTGCTACGGTTTATTCAGAATATGCTGATTAACATGTAAACAGAAATATTCTGTTGGCTCAGCACTCTATGGAGCATGTAAACACCTTTTTCAGAATATTGTCTTAATCAGAATATGGACCCTAATCTGAATATGGCGTGCATGTAAACATAGTCATTGTATGATGAGAAGTCAAAAAAAAGAGAATGAAAGAAATATCCTACTTTCAGGATTTTTCATCTTTGTTTTTTTTGTTTTTTTTTGAGTTTACAAGATTACATTATAACCAAAGTACTTCTGCTTGAGGAGTAAAAGTCTTCAATCTTCATGAAGATTTCCAGCAACGTCTCCTCATAAATGTGATGTTCATCCAAGTTGGTTATGAAGTTACTAAGAGTCATTTATCCCCAGCAGCACGACCCTGAAGGCTGGATAAAGGCGAAGCAGACAAGTTTCCTGCACCCTCAAGTTTTACTCTGCCACGAGTATTTTTAATAATCTGATGCATTAAACATGACAAATGCCTGTTTTCAGGGCCTGAGGGCTGGTTGTGCATTCATATCACTGTGAGGACGGGGCTGAAAAAGACAGAGACTGTATCAGATGGGAGGCCTTCAGGGGCTGTTGACCCCTTTAACCCCCCCAGATATAAAACATTGGGGTTAAATCGTGTGTTTGTTTAAATCAGACTTCAGTATTTGTGTGTAAATTGTCTTCCAGTCAGCAGCCTCTTCAAAACAAGCCGTAATGAAGATCTGCATTGATTGTGCTGTGATTTAGAGTGAGGCGGCTCCATTAGAGGAAATGAATTCTGAATGACTGAGCGGGCCTCAGGGTGGGTTTCCTTAATTTTTATTTCCTTTTTCTGTCTCTATCTCTCCTTTCATTGCATCTTTACCTCGCTTGCCCTCACCCCCTCTAATCTCGCTGCCTCCCTCCTTCCCCTCTCGCTCTCACCCCGGGGCTACACACGAGTCCCACACTATTAGCTTCTGTTAACCATATAATAGCAGAAAATCCCATTTGACCAGCAGCGACCAGATCGAGAAACCTGGAGCTGTGACACAGACGCAGCACTGTAGCCCACACACAGACACACTGCTAGTTCTTAACGCCCAAACACACTTCTCTCTCTCTCTTTCTACACACACACACATTCCTGCAGACTCTGAATAAGGCTTCTTTTAGCAGAACCACGTCCAGTGACCCTGTTGAACCAAGCGTATTGATTCTCCTCTCAGTCTCTTTCCTCTCTTGTCATGAGCTCCACCGTCCTGCTTTATCTCTGCTTCTCTTACTTTCTACATCCTTACCCACCCCCTCGCTTTCTTTCTCTTTTCCGGTAATTGATTCTCTTTTCACCACATCCTCCTGTCTAAAGAAGCACTTCCTAGTTGAACTTGTTTGACCAAAGTAAAAACCCAAAGAAAGCCTTAATCCCACTGTCAGGTTAGCACATCTGTCCAGCTAAGGAGGATCCTGATTGGTTCTTCTACTGCTCAACAATACCAAGGACTTCTTACACCTGGAGCACTTCAAGATGTAGGGCCACTTTTAGGAAAAGAAAACCTGTATGTGTTTCTCTATCCAACGCTAAATACTGTTAAAAGCTCAGAGGAAAGTTTTTATTAGTGCTATTTAACCATTAAAACCTCAGCTCCTTTCACTCACTCTGCACAGCTGCTGTCTCAGCTTCCTAGCCTCCTCTTCTCTAGCCCAAAACATTTGGTTAATTTTTGTATATGAGTCATTTATTTGAAAAGTAAAAGTCTATAGTCAGCATTTGGAGGTATTCATTTTTTTTAAATTATTTACTGAAAACAATGTGAGGATCCTTTTTCTACCTACCTCCAACCTTTATCCATCCTGTGTTGTACCCTTCTTTTCTGTAGTTTCAGTTTTTTATTTTTTGTTGTTTTTTTTTTTGTTTATTTAACAATATTAAAGTGACGGAGGGGAGTCTGTATGAAGTGGATTACAGTGATTCCCTTACTAAAGGGAATAGAGGACTCACACAAACTGTCATGAGATATTTGTTTTGAAAGTGAAAATGAAAGTAGATCAGATCCTCTTTTCAACACCACTGTTCTATGTTCAAGACGACTTTATACTGGATACAGCATGACACGGCAATATACACTGCCTGGCCAAAAAGTCACACTGGAGCAGTTTGTTGGACCGCCTTTAACTATGTTTGAAGTGTGCATTCACTGTGGCATTGTTTCAACAAGCTTAAATAAGCAACCTCATACTTGGCATGATGGGTGCATCACTTCACCTGCCTCTCTTCTTACCCCGATGCGCCCATCACTCTGGAACAGGGTAAATCTGGACTCATCAGACCACATGACCTTCTTCCATTTCTCCAGAGTCCAATCTTTATGCTCCCTAGCAAATTGAAACTTTTTTTTTTCTGGTTAGCCTCACTGATTAGTGGTTTTCTTAAAGCTACACAGCTGTTCAATCTCAATCCCTTGAATTCCCTTTGCATTGTGCATGTGGAAATGCTCTTACTTTCACAATTAAACATACTCCTGAGTTCTGCTGTTGTTTTTCTTTGATTTAATCTTACCAAACATTTCAGTGATTACCGATCACAATCATTCAGGAATTTTTCCAACCACATTTCTTCAACCATCTTTCCAGTTTTTATAATGTGTTGGCCAGCTCTGAACCCAATTTTAGTTGTTTGTGCATCAATCTCCTTAGATGCTTTCTCTGCTTGATGCCAATGATTTGACCCTTCTCAAACAGACTAACATCTTTTCCACGACTACAGGATGTGTCATTGTCCATGGTTGTTTAAGAAATGAGAAGTTACTCATTGCATCAGCTGAAGTTGAAGAACTTGTTTCCAGCTGAAAAATAATCACGGATGGAGTAATTACCCAATAGGAGGCTTGTACCTATTTGCTTAGTTGAAGCCAGGTTGGAACTTTTTTTGGCCCAACTATTTACCAATAGTTATCTAGCACTGTTGTTAGAAACGTGACAACAAGTAAACTTTGTAAGTTTGTACCTTAGTTTAGTAGCCGGCTACATTTTGCGCTACTCACAGCTCAGTGGTCTGAGACACATCATTTTAGGGAATCCAGGTGATGTTCTGTCAGTGTTCATCTACTAAGCCTAATCTGGTGCTTCATTTTATTGATAGACTCTCAGGTTTGAGCAGATCACTGCGGAATAACTGCTGCATGTGGACAGGAATGAACATTATCACAAACAGCTTAGCTTGTGTTTTAGCCTTTAGCTTGCACTCTATCACTCTCCTGTTTAGCTTTCTTCTGCTCTTCTGTCCCTTTTCTGTCACACAGTCCAGCTCCTGTGTCCACTATAACTACTAAATAAATCACAGAAATCGTTTACAGCAGAGAAACACAGATCTCTCCTCTCCCTGCTAAACTGTGTGTCAACCATTGCGGTGTTGCCTTAGAGACTTTGAGGTGCTGTAAATCAACTCAGTCCTGCGCAACCCTAAATGGGAAGCTGAGAACTAGCATTTGGAAAAGTAATCTTGAAAAAGCCTCATACCCAGAGATATGTCTATTTGTAATCTACAACCTTAATTAAGATTGTAAGTACCAAAATAGGTTATTTTTCAATGCTAATTCCTAGCTTCCTTAATGTGACGGACTGGACTGGATTGATTCATGGCAAGTTGAAGTAGAACCTACAACCTCACAGGATATTGTGCCTGACGGAAGCATGTGTTAAAACCAGTGATTATTCATTGCATTCAGATGCATGAAAACATACTTTCACACAACAGACCAAAAGTTAAGAAGAACTTTATAAAATGGGAGGGCTATATCAGAGCTCCTTTTCCATTGCTATGATTAATCCGTGCTGGACCATCATTTTTAGGTTGTAATGAATTCATTTTGCTTCTCTGCTTCGATCAATTTCCATCAGATTTGTTCCAAATGCATAAAAACCCTGATAATTACTGTGTAGGAAGGAATAACTCAAATAGGTTTTTTTAATGTCTGCTTGTTGATTTCCTACCAAACACCACTTTTTGCAGCCCTTAACTAAAAATGAACAGTGAAATCATCACTGATGACCATAAAGCAAATAAAGTCCAGAGTGAGGCCTGAGCTCCATTTTCTTACATCCACCAGCTTTCATCTTACAGTGTATTAATAATGTCATTGACATGAATCATCCTCTGACTTCTGCCCACTTTTACATTTCCTATCAAGGTCACAATCAGAATTATATCTAGTAAAATCTCAGTAAACTACATTTGAACTGTACAGAGGCTACTTGTAGGAAGTTAAAGCTCTGTTCTTTCTGCAGAAACTCAACAACTCTTGCAGTTCATGTCTTTACACTGCCAAAACTGGCATGAAAGCAAGACTTTACCTCTCATTTTTTGTAAAAAAAAATAAAAAAATTAGAAGAGAAAAGAATAATAAAAATATAAATGTGTACAGAAATTATATATATATATATATATATATATAATTTTTTACTTGATAGGAGCTACTTTTACAAGACTACTCCAGAAAAATGTAATATTTCAAGTTTATTAAGAACATCATAACTAATAATAATGAAACACATCTGCCAATGAGCGAAGAAAAAAGTTTTCAATATTAAGACATTCTGATTTCAAGTGACCTGATCAAGTGACAGTATTTTTCTTATCCCATTGGCAGATTTTTTGAAATTTTAAAAGTAATTCTGACACAATTTTTGTCTTCTTTTTGGCTCAAAATAAGACATTTTTATGACTTGTCAATTGAATTTATTTTATGTTAAGTATAATGAAGCAATTTTGAGTAAAAATAAGATATAAACACTTGCTGCAATTACAATTTTTGAAGTGTAAATCATTATTGTTGTGAATTTATTTATCATTTTGGGAAAATGTGAGGGTTCAAAAAACACATCAGAGGACACGAGACGAGATTGAAGTTGTGAGGTGGTGCAGAAAGGAGGAAGTGGTGTAACAAAACTGAAATATTTGGGTCCAAAAAGGTAAAATAAAGTAAAAAATAACAAAACTAATAGGTCAACGTAGTCTGGATATGAACAACAATCCTGATGAAATCCAAATCCAGATCCTGACATAAAAAACATAGAGACGTACTATTTTGCCCATATTGCTCTTCATATTGCTCCTTAATATGGAAAATTTCCTCAAGGAAAAGAGTTTAGGCACCTCTGGCCTAAAGGGAAGCAAAGATAAAAAGATATTTAGTTGTAAAAGATACAACAGAATCCTTTTTTTCAGTATTATTCTGTTTTAACACCATTGTATTAAATAAACTTCCCTCCACTCTGGGTGAGTTCAGGACTTACCTTACCTATAAAAAGAACAGGCAATTTAAAACCTAACACTGAAGATGTAGTCGGATAAAATGTGCAAGACAACCTCTAACACCCAATACTCACTCTGAAACAGATACAAGCAGCTTCAACATCTCTGATATCCAACACTGCAGGCTGATAGGGGAAAGTACAAGCACCTTGATCAGGGTAAAGCAGCATGTAAGAGCTAGAATGACTTGAAACCAAATGAGTCTGACTCCAACTGAACCTTTCTCATCTCCAAAGAGGAACATGGAGTTATCGGATCGCTGGCAGACGGGCAGATTTCATCATAAATGTGCGTTTTTGCCCTTTGATTTGAGCTGGGAGCTTCTAACTCTGTGTATTTAAAGGATTTTTTACAGACAAACTCAATTCAATCAGCTCACACACATCATGAAATGAGATCTGGAACTGCACTGCAACAAAATCTGCTCATGTGCTTCAAACATCTCTGACATTCAACCCGAGTTAAGCCTTCCCCTTATCGCTCTGGAACTCATCCGCTGCAGTCGGCGTCATACGCACAACCTCCCTGCCCGAAGATAGCACCAACAAAGAGCAGCTGATAGATCCCTACGCCAAATACAACTGAGCAGCACCCCTCTGACATCCTGTGGGTGAGTGTCTCTGTGCTGCAGCAGGGATCAATGCCAACAATACAGCACACGAGGATCAAACTTCCATCCAATACACAGATCTTAAATACTGTACAGTAATACATCAGACTGGAACAAACAATCACTATTCACAGTGACTCAATGTGCTTCACTGCTGGGAGTTTCAAGCTAATGCAATGATTGTCAGTCTGTGGAGGTAATGCACCAAGAAATGGACCCATACACAGAAGGAAACGGCTGCTTGGAAGAATGCAAGTGTCAGAATTTTCTCTGCAGCTTTAGACTGAAAGTACCACAGCTACTGTCACTGAGCCACCATCAGCCAAACATGTCCTGGAGCTAAATGAAGCAGACGACTCAAGCTGCTCTGATTTCACACTCGTAATGCGTCAAAACCTGATGATCAAATCCTCCTGATTTGGTAGATTATAAAAGAGGCAGAATTCCCAGTGTCTCTCTCTTTCTTTCTCTCTCTCTCTCTCTCTGCTCTGTCTTTGCCATCACAGCTCTGCATTAGCTCAAACTTTTAGATCAACTATCTCTACAGCATCCACCTGCACTCTCTAACCAGTGTAAGGTGTTTTGTCATCACTCTCAGATGTTTGGATGCAGAATAAAACTGTGAGGAGTGATAGGCAAAGAAAAAACAGCTTTTTTCTGCTGCTGCAACAATTTACGCCGTGACTCAAGTGAGTCACCAAACTACACTGCGGAAACTGAAAAATAGAGTGGCTACGTCTTATTTTAGAAAAGATTGTCCTCTTCCAGCCTTTTTTTGTCCACAGTCATCTGAAAAGTCCTATCTTATCCTTCCTCCAGTTGCTTCAAAAATAATCTACCAATTGTAGAAGAAAAAATGTACTTGTCTAGTTCCTTGTATCAAGACATTATTCTTTCCTCATTTACTAAACAAGGACATTTGTCTTGGCACATCAACACTTTTTAAAGATTTTTAAAGGCATTTAAGAGACAGTTTTTGTCTTTCAATGTCTTATTCATGAGTATAATTAGACATTTTCTGAACTTGTCTGATTAAGACAAATAAAGTCTAGTGAGGTATTTCTTGACCAGCCATAAATACTTGCTTAGACTTTAGTTTTTGCAGTGTGATACAAATGTTTCTTTTTCAAGTTATAATACAGACACTGCTGTCCACAAGTTGGAAATAATTATTTGCCACCTTTTCTCATGATTTGATTATGGTTTTCAAAAGATAATTATGGTTTAATTTTCACTGTGATCATTTTTTAGGATATTGATGAACTTATTGGCTGCCAGTCAGTCTTCCAAGACTCACAGAATATAATGTTCGATGACCTTGAAAACACTGAAACTACCAAAAGAAAGAGTATACTGTCTTCTTTCATCAGGAAAAAAATTGTTTTCTCCACTTTTTTGTGTTTGTTAGTAATCTGCAGTCGAACACAGGCTGGTTTCACCCAAAACACTGTTTTTGACCAAAAAACTGAGAAAATGAGCTTTAATTCCTTTTTAGCCTTGTCTCCAAAAGCTACATCCTTTGATTCTTTCCACGATGACTGTCGTCTTTTCTTACCATCCCGACACATTTTTAGTTAGAGTGTAAGCTGCCTGAGCTTTTCTGACTTCTATTGTCCCTCTGTCGTCTCTTCTCATAATCTTTGCTGATCTCTCATCCAGAGAGAGCACTGCTGTCACCCACAGGAGTCAGTATACTACTTTGTAAGCCTGATCTTAATGGACAAGCTCCTCCAGACAGTCCCCTAGCCCACCCCATTTAACAACATCCATATCAGCTAGTGAGTTAATACAGTTTTGAGAAGATAAACACTTTATCAGCAAAGACTAAATCACGTTGTTACTATCATTTCATGAGAAGTGGTAGAGACCATTCAGCTTTCTTTAACTTCAAAAATGATTTCTTCTCAGTGGGACATGAGCTTCTCCACAAACTGCTGCCACACCCTGACCCTCTCACTGCCTTTAAAATACTGATATATTCCATCAACTAATGTAAACAGATACAAAAAACAAACAAACAAAAAAGGGATGGGGAAACAAACTCGTACAGTGAAGTTTTTCTTTTTTTCTGTCTAAATGAATAATTTTAGAAAAATTGTTTTGGTGCTTTGGTCAGAAGAGGGCAAGGTAACAAGTTGTAATCACATAATGGACAGCATTTTTAAAGAGGGGGTATGTGTTCTCCCATGTGCAAACAAATGGACATACAGTAACTTTGCTGGGTGTTCGATATGTTGAAGTGCAGGATTTTAATACTTTGCATATTAATATGACGTATAAATCCTTAAATCTGTCTCTGAACTGTTCAAAATTGTGGTTCTAGCCAGATCTTTGCAAGATCTTCACAAGACTTGCTGAAATGACAAGGTCATCACATTTGGATCTAATTGGTTCATGACACATAAGAGGGGAGGGCCTCAAACACTAAAGTCTGCCCATAGCTGATTGGCCAGCCCCCTGACAGGCCTCCAGAGGGGCAACCAATCAGATTGCAGGGGGTTTGGGGATCAGGGAGTCTTAAAGAGACAGCAGCTAAAACAAAGCGTTTCATACAGAGGCTGAAAACAGTGAGAGGACATAATTAGGTATTTTAAGGAGCTGTAAGCTACAAAAGGGATCGAATGAAGCTTAAAAACATTAGAGTAACCTCCCTTTTAATGTTTTAATTGGAATAAAACTTACAGGATTGATCTATATAGATTAAAAGTCACGTAACATGAGGTTAAAATTCCAGTTAAAAACACAAGGCTGATGTTTTTCTGTTCATTCCCCATCTGAGAAAAATCTCCCTGATGATGATTTAATCTCTTATTTTGTCTTGTTTTGTAGAACATAATGATCAGCGCTGCTTTAATCAGTCACTGTGACATTTCCAAAAATCTGCAAATCATCAGTAACTATTAACACAGAGTAAACAAGATAGCAGAGAACAACTGGCTGCCTGCACGCGACAAACTGTGAATCAATAATCCAATCAAGCCTGATCACAGCAACTTAATATTTGAGCAGTTCAATAATTACATGCAAAAGGGGGTTAATGAGCTTTTAATTACATGTAACCACCTCGCCGCCGCGTGCCCTGCATCCACAGCAGACACGTCTCTCTCCGCTCGGTGGACTGTGACGGCTGGGTTCGTCTGCCGCGGCGCTGGAGGGAGGTTTGACACCACTCAGGAGCAGACTCGCTAATATCGCATGAACCATTGAGCGTCTGTTTAGGATGCCGGGATCAGGCGGTGTTTATGCCGCGGTTTCTCTTTCAGACTGTAATTCTTGCACAGACATGCCACATTGCTCTCTGAAAGAAGCTCAGTCTGCTCTGATGGCTCCGTCTAAACCGCTGATGGTATCACGGGGGTGCAATGCTTGCGTTTCCAACAAAACGGCAGATGGCGGAGCTTTAAAAGGGTCACCCAGGTCCCCTCAGTGAACAAAAACCTCTTTGGAGATGAGCTGGTTAATCTAGTCTCACTCAGATGTTAACAGAGGGTCAGTCCTGCACGGATCACCAGGTCACATGTTTACATGCTCTAAAGCGTAGGTGTCAAACTCTGGCCCTTTGGCCCGCGAGGCAAAGCCGGATGACTATTAGAGCTGGCCCACCGGTATTATACAGCTCATACACCACTACAGATCCCAGAATGCTCTGCTGGTGTTTTGGTGTGTCACTCCGGACAGGACCCATGAACACCTTCTCATCTGTTGATAGTAGTAGGGATGCACCAAATCTTTGGCCAAAAATGGTTCACAAGTGCATTTTCGGCCAAAGACTTTCATCACCGAAAAGGAATGTTGTGATGACGCAAGTAAAACCCGCAGCCAGCACGCAGGCAGAGATAAGAGGATGGGCATCTTGGTGATGAGCCCTGAGAGCGCTTCAAAAAGTTACTTTCTGTTTCTTGTGATGGTTGTCCCAACTCTCTGTCAACCATACGGGCTGTGCTTGTCTGTGTGTGTGTGTGTGTTGTTGTTGTTGCTTGTTCTTCCTAGTTAATTGGTTTCTTATCATGTTAATTTTGAGTTTATTTTTAGCCTGTGGATAAAAGCTTACTTTTGAAATTTCAATTAAAATAGGCAAATCATTTTTATTTAAAGTTTATATAAGAAATCAACACCACTGATGTGTTTTGTTTTGTTTTTCTTACTTCACGTTTGCATGCGTACAATATTAAGCTATTTATTGTATAGTATTGAGCTTTGCTTGTTCCACACTCATTGTCCACTTTCTGGAAGAAGATTTTTGTTGATTTTTGACGTTTTAAATTTTGGCCCAAGCTGTATTTGAGTTCGACCCCCCTGCTCTACAGCACACGTATGGGGCCTGAAACCTCTTAAGCCAAAGTCGACCTCAGGAATGTGCACAGTGACACCAAAATATGAGACCTCTTGAATCTTTCTTGTTTTTTTTTCTCAGGGTAGAGCACATTTGTTGCAATATTTTTGTAACAGAGATTTAGTGTTACATCAGGAGAGTTTGTTGTCACTGTTATGTCCCCCAGGAGTTTGTGTGCTGCTTTGTCAAGCCTGATATCTGACATTTATGAAACCCCTTGCTTTTTCATTAACAACTAGGGCCTGAACCTGATGACCACAAGGGTCAGCAAAAGCCCTCTTGAAATCTTAGTGATTATTTGGGATGGGTACTGATAAGACTTTATTGATATCAATACCACTATCAATTGTGCTTATCAATCCAATGCTTTATCAATCCCCTTATCGATTCCTCTCTTAAATTTGCTGTGCACCCAAGGTAGCTTTGCAGGGTTTTTTCAACACTTTATATAAGTAAATATGTAAGTCACTGAATTCTTGATCTCTGAACATACAACAATTGTACAAACTGAACAGTTCTTGTTTAAAAAGATCAGCATTTCTGCTTTTACTGGAAGGATCCAGGACTGATAGTATCTCCAGCCACTGAAAAGAATAAGAGACTCATTAAGAATAAAGGCTTTCAATATTGATTGATTGAACCGTTTCTTATCCATTCTTAAGAGTAACTGGTTCTCTATACCCATCCACAGTGATTATGATTCTTCATTTATCACGCCTTTAACCCAAATGCCAGTGCCAGTGTGCATAACATCGTATAAAATCGTGACTCAGAAATCAGTTCTTTGTGTAATTTTGTGACCGCACTGTTTACCGCACTCAACAGCGCCCTCTAGCCACTGAAAAACCAGCCTGGCCTGCTGCTTTAAGCAACTGACGTGATTTTTTTGTGCATAACTATCATGCCTTGACCTACAAAAGAGTCTATTTTAGCCATGGAGAATTTCAAACAGGAAGTTAGGAAATTTGAGTTAACCGTCTGATTTTGACGATTAAAGGGCACGTATTTGAACAAACTAGTCCCACAGCTTTTTTTTCCCCCCAATCATCTTCAAATTAGATATGTGGATACTAGATACATTGACAATCAAAAGTTATGAAAGGAGTTCTTTTAGCTCAATGGGGGTGGCCAGGGGAGGGGGTCAAAGTTGGCATTTTTTTATTTTTGCCAACATGCTACTGTATAGTTCTTTACATACAGTGTTGGATTTGGACCAAAACACACACATGCTCAGCGTCAGAGGCCTGTATATGTCGACAGGAAGTCATGGCTTTTTGCTGAGTCAGATCTTGCTGTATGTCCTGAAACTGCTGCATGCAATCAGAAATAAACTGGATGTGGTGGGCACGACATGCCTTGAAAGCTGCATGGAGGCCGACTCTAATATTGTCAGTATTTTCTCAGTAATGTTGACTAAATATCAATTTGGGATGATCGTTCTTTTAACAAAATGCTAAATAAGTCATTTCTAGAGCCACCATCGAAGTGTCAATCCTGTCTCGTCTACCACAAGTTAGTCACAAAGCATCCATGATCTGATATATTCACAGTGAACAAAGCCTGTGAGGAAGCATCTGAAGCTGCGCTGATTCCACACTCCATCATCCTCACAATCACATCACAAACATTCTTCTGACTCTGAAGTCTATTTTAGCTGCAAGATTTCCACTCTTTCCTTTTGTTCCGTCTTTGCTGCCATGAAACCTCGCCAGGCTCTAACTTTCAGTCCCGTCACCTCCACAAGATTGAGCAGGCTTCAGTGATAGAGATAAATGTTCGATGTCATGTGTTTAAATTTTCTATATTTATGGTAAATCTGCAAAATTCTCTGAGATCAGAGCCAGGACATGAAATACAAACAAGGATGAACATTTAAGGCTTTGCTTAAAGAGTTTTTGTGACTGAAGTTATTCGAATCCTCAGTGGAAGAAAACTTCAGACTAGATTTTGACTCAACAAACATGGTTGGATATGAAAAACTGCAAGATCATCAGTTGTTGACTTTTATATGCGTGTTAGTTTCAACCATTAATGGCAATAAATCTGCACGCAGTTTTAGTGATGTCACCCATCTGATTGTGATTCAGAGTTTTGCAGCCCACCACCTACATAGGTCACATTAACCCATTGTCCACCTGTCCATCAGGTCATGCCCTTATATGGGCGAAACTCACGACTACATAACTTTTCGATAACAAGTTACAATGAGTGCTGATAGAGAAAAGAGCTTTTCTAAACCAGTCAGCCTTAGAATCAGGCAGTAAATGTACGACTTTGCTGCACAGATTGTCTCTTTTGGCTAGAATGGAATAAATTGATGTCAGTGTTTGGCATCAAATCGGGGGGGCTGGGGGGTGGGGGGTTGTCACAGACGGATAAAACTGCAGGAACCTTTATATTGGAACTTGTGCATAGCTCTGACGGTCAGTGAGTGTTACTTCAGCTTTGTCTTAAGATGACATACTTGTTGGAAATAATGAAAATACAAAATAAAATAAAGTAAATTAAAAAAACATAGAAGCATTAAGCTGTCCCTCACGAACGCTGTGTGAGGTGATAAAACACTCCATAACACAGGGGTCCAGACCTTGTCTCAAAAAGGACCACTTTTGATTTTTTGCATTTTCTGCTCGTACCGAAAATCAGTTACTGTGTGTGTTAAAACCTCCTTGTATCAGCATCTCAGACTGATGAAATCAAAGCTCACCTGTCCCTCAGGTGTCTCCCTTGGTACCAGATGAAAAGTGGTCAGTTTTCTACTAGATTGGGAGACGTCTGCAAACTCTGCTTCTGACCTAAAACAATGTTCTCCACTAGGGGGCGATATGTGCAAAATATATCAGGATGTTTCTATGGCAGGATCAGGATCTGGATTTTACTAGGATTGTTTTTCATATTCATTCTATTTTATCCTGAAAGAATAAAAACTAGACCCAAGTATATCTTATTCCACAGTCTGAACTATTTATGTTCACCCACTTTTACTTTCTCTACAGAAACCTCTGAAGGCCATTATTTTCAACAATAAGTGTGATCACTTTTCTCGGGATAACAATGTTGATTTTGGCTGTTTTCTCAATTATAGACTTATTCAGATCTTGACCACTCTTTCCTCTGTATCTGTGCTCGGATCAATGCAGTCCAGGCTTTAAAGTCTGTTGTGCACACAGACCAAATGTTCCAGGGCTGTGACTGTGATGCGTTCAGTGGCAATGTGGAAATTCAGGTTCTCCTGGCAAATGACTGATGCTACTTTGTTTTCTAATTTTCTGCTCACCTTAGCCCCTCACAGCTGTTAAGCTTAGCTGCAGCTTTAAATTTGTAGCCCAGAATGCTTTTGTGATTTGTAACCCTTAGTTATGGTTACTATGAATGAGGAGGGCACACAGTGGACATGGGACGTTACTGTATACTGTCTTTGCTTCACAGCATAGACCAGCTTTCTAAGATACCAGTAAAATAATGGTGTTTTCTGAAGAACTCTAAATGAAGATTCCTTTAAATATAATGTATTAGCACTTCATTTGCATTCAGATATTTTACTTGAATGTGTCATATCTGCCAGTTGTTAACCTTTTTTTGTTTTTTTTTCTTTGTTTTACAGTGCACTGTATATTGGATTGCAGTATATGACTGTAAAATAACCCTGCCACCAGTAATTTGCCGTTATTTGACAGTCATATACTGTAATCCAATATACAACATTATACTGTAAAAACCAAACAAATGAAAAATTACTGATATCCCTGCTGCCAGTATTTTTATAGTGCGTCTCAGATTGTTGTAGTGGGGCGAGGGGGAGCAACTCATCCTAGACTAGGGGGATCTGTGATCAGAGCAGGAAGGAGAGGGGCCTTTTCTGCCCGAGGCTACGAAGAAGACAATCCCAGGTATAGACGAGGATAAAAAAAAAAAAAATCATCAGTATCAGTAGATTCAAAAGCAGCCGTGTTCCGTTTTCTCCAAAGTGAGACGAAAATAAAAAAGAGAGCTTCAGTGAACACACAATGTGTTAAGCCATCTAAGCCATCGGAGACACCTCTAAGCTGAACCGGATCACAGCTTTGAAACGACAGCTCAATTCTCTCTTTCACACATTTTAAGGAAAGCTAAATTAAATCACCGACCCACAATGCACTTGTACTAAATATGACACCTCCCTGATATCCGAGTCTGGGAGCCGAGCGGGAACTGTTCTCTCCGCACATGGAAACACGGGTAAGAGTGGCTTAAATTAAACACACATCTCAGAATGAGACTCGACAGCTCGGGATGACGTGAAGATAATTGAAAATGAGTTAAGGGGAACGGCTGAAGGGACTGATGGAGTAAGGATATAAAAACATCACCCTGCACACACACACACACACACATACGGTGCTTGGTGTATGGGAAATGGAGTGCAGCAATCTGCAGAAATATGATTAAAATCGCATGTGTGGCGTCACACACATCACACAGGAAGTCAAAAAAGTCCAACATGCGCAGCGTTCAGAAAAGTCCTATTATAAATCAAGTTAAAGCGACAGCCCTTATGCTTCAAAGTCATCTCTGAATCGCTTATCCACACACTGAGCCTCTCTATAGGAATACCAATTTACAATCCTCTGTCATATCGCTCCGAGAGAGTGAGGGAGGGGGCGAGAGAGGTAGACAGAGAGTGGGGAGAGAGAGGATTATTCACAAAGTACCTATTTATACGTTCCAATCTTACCCAGGGAGAAAGAAGATTTCTGCTCGAGTATTGACGTCCACAAATACAGTAAACAGACACATGAATGCTCACAGTCACTCACTCGTTCACACACACACACACACACACACACACACACACACACATACACACACATGAGTCCCAGGGCTGCAAGATAAGAGAGGAGAGTGTTCTGGGGAGAAAGCTTCCTCATTGGTGTGCAAGGCTGCACATGTTCCAGCCCTCCCTTATATCCCCTGTGTGTGTATGTGTGTGAGAGAGAGAGAGAGAGAAAGAGAGAGAGTGAGTGTGTGTGTGTGTGTGTGTGTGTGTGTTCTCCCTCTCTCTCCTTCACTGCCACTAAAAAGACACAGAGGACCTATTGTGCTCAAGGAAGGAAAATCACCCCATTTTCAGAAAGAGGAGAGGAATGAACCGCTCTCTCTCCTTCCGTTCATCTCTCCCCGACCTCTCTCCCTCTTTCTCTCCCTCTCGCCCTCTCTCTTTCTTCTCCCCTACCCATTCACACAGAGCAGCTGAAATGGCAGAGCTTGTTAAAAAGGAAGCCCACATGACAGCACTTGCTCGCTGCTTTGCTGCTTTGCTGCTTTGCTTACCGCAGCATCTCCCCCCTGCTCACCGCGCGCCTCTGCACCACAAACCTCGCTTGAAAGCAACTCGATATAGGCGTCTGAAAGAAGTTACGGCAATAAGAGGCCACGAGTAAATACATGAAGGTGAAAGAGGAGGGAGAGAGTCTGAGGATCCAGAGTAAATGAGGCGTTTCATGCAGCACAACAACATTAAAGGAGGCTGTTTCTGTTCTTTTTTTTTCTTTTTTTTCTTTGTACAGGTGGAGCTTGTTCGCTCGGGAACACAATTCTGCAGGAAAACATTTTTTTTTCTTTTTCTCCAAAAACTGTGCTTAGTGAGTGTAACTGAGGCTCCTGCTTGGTAATACTAGTTTATTGGAACAATCTATCATGGCAGAAATGGAGACCGGTGGGGATTTGGTGATGTCAGAGGCCCAATCTTTATTGGATGGATAGATATGAGGGTGTCACAACAGAGTCTGAGACAGCAGATGTTTAATATTTATATCAAGATCAATCAGGATTCCTCTGCATCAAAACTTTGGAATAACTTTGTTCGACTTTGGTGACATTATCGAGATCTGGGGATGGAGAAACAGAGGGGAAACTGTTTTTGGAGAGGAAGTTATAAAAGGATGGTTAAATTCTTACACAGCTTAGGAAAGCTGGAGATTTCAGGAGTTACAAATCTGCAGAAACTGAAATCTGAGCAATCGTTAACATCTTAATTTTAATTGAAACCGTCTCATTAGACTTAAAATGGGTCACAATCACCGAGAAGTCCAGAAATATGTCTTATTTTAAGGTAATGAAAGACAAAAAAAGACAAAATTGTGGTTACACTGCAAGAACTGAACTCAAAGCAAGTCTTTGTATATTATTTTTACTAAGATTTGTCTTATTACTCTTGATATGAGCTACATTCATATGACAAGTCCAGGAAATGTCTTATTTCAAGTTATTTAAAGACAAAAATGAGATCTGAATTGCTTGTAACGTCAAAAATCAGCCAATGGGATATGAAAAAAGGTTCTTTTAATGAAACATTTTTCTGATCTCAAGAAACTTTATGAACAAATTTTTCTTATCCCATCGGCAGATTTTTTTTTTCTTTACTTGTTACAATCAATTCAGACCTCATTTTTGTCTTTAAAAAGCTTGAAATCGGACATTTTCATGACTTGGTTTGGTGAATGTGACTCAAATCATGAAAAATAAGACATTTTTTACACAAATAAGAGATAATGACTTGCGTGGATTTCAGTTTTTGCAGTGTAAGTATTAAGAATTACTTCAAAGAATAAAAGTTTGAACATTAGTACTGATGAAGGGCCATTTGGATAAGGAAATTTGCTTGTCAAGTTTCGTTAGATCATCTTTTAACATCTCAAATTGAAATATTCTTCTGGACTTGCCATGTGAAAATGGTTCATATTAAGCCTAATGGACAGATTTTACTAAAAAAAACAAAAAAACAGAAACACTTGCCTGGATTTCAGTTTTTGCTTTGAAAATGACTGACATTTGTACTGGTGGCTCTATATGAAGTACACAAGCAAAGATGGGAAGATATATGAAGTCTGACTACTCCTAAAAAAGCAATGTCTTATTTATGAAGACAATGGTTTGGTGTCATTCAAAGTGACATAGGAAAAGTGTTGGTTGTTTTTTCTATGACTTCAATAAGCCGTTCAGTTGAATGTTGACATGAAGCAGGACAGAATTTGTAGTTGGATGAATGAGTTCAACCTTGTATCCACGCAAACAGGTACCACTCTGTGTATTAAAAGTGACCAGAATCAAGACAAACTGAAGGTTCTAAGTGTAAAACTGAATTCAGAGCAAATATTGATGTTTTCAACTAGGATTAAAAAAAGTCTTTGAAGTTGGAAACTTTTCATAGGACTTTATTATAATTTAAACTGAAAATGTTCAACAAGGTACTTATATATAGCTAAGGAACATATATTGTTGCATAATATTGACTAAAGAAAGAAACAAAAAACAGATTTAACCTCCTTAGACCTGAGCTTTTCTCTGGTGTGAATTTTCATTTCTCCTTGCTAATTTGGATACATGAGATCTTGTATGTACAATAACTAAACTTGGTCTTTGTATAGAAAGTTGTGTTTTGATTGTTATTAGTTAGCTTTTAGTTTTTAGTTACAAGTAACATTGTTCATAAATATGTCGTTTTAATAATAGAAATGGGTGTACGGTTGTGATATCACCAAAAGATGATGTAGGCGGTGTCTCTAAATATGGCTAATAGGTCAATAATAAAAAAGAAGTGCCATGGGACTGAGAGGCAGAAATAAAATGTCCACATATTTGGACACTGGGTCAAAAAGGTTAACACCACTTCACTTGAATGTCTGTGCTTTTTCTTGACTACACAGCTGCACTTTTCTGACTGTAGAGCTAATGATGTCACACACTTCCTACATGCATGACACCCACAGCACAGAATCATTCAAGGCATCACCTGAGGACGAAATAGAGTCAAGAAAGTTTATATACACAAGTTTAGAGCATTTCTAGATTTCCAAAGCTGGAATTTTCTGCCTCTTTGCAACTTTATTTTTAGCTTTATATGGGCCACATTCACATGACAAGTCCAGAAAATGTTTCACTTCAGGATGTTAAAACTGCTTGATTAGTTTCTTTAATGTCAAGTCACAAATAAGCCTTCTTTTCAATCCTATTAGTAATTTTTTTTCATTCCACAAACACTGCAGGTGAATTTGTGTCTTCTAATATCTTGAAATAAGACATTTCCTTGTCGTGTCAGGTGAATGTAGCTCATACTGGCTCTAATCAGACTACCCTTTTTTAATAAAATAGATCATAAACACTTGCTGTGATTTTAGTTTGAGTAGTTTGTAATGGGCCTTTGTCTCGATTCTGGTGTTTTCTTTTCACACAGAGTGGCACCTCTTTACTGATTTTACCCAGACATATGCAAGGCATTAACTCAACAATAAATGTCACCCTGCTCTATGTCAAACACTCAAACATGTGGCTCTTTAAAATCTTTTCTAGAGAACAAATCAATAAAGCTCTTCATGTGTGGCTTGGACAGAAAGTTTGCCAGTGACCTCAGACATGAAAAGTGGTTGTAAACTGGGAGTAATCAAACTTTATATGATTGGTCTGGTTTGTTTTGTAGCTCATATGAAAGCATCTGCCATAGTTTTAGCCGTTTTATACTTCAAAAATCAATTCTAGGTACATGTTTACATCCTGCAAAAGGACAAAGTTGGAGTTTCTTTGCGATAATAAATGATTTCTTACTCCGGGGGTAGAGTGTTTTTTTGTTGTTTTTTTTACTTCAAAAGCAATTCATACATTTTTTATCTTTAACTATCTTGAAATAAGGCATTTTTCTTGACTTGTCATGTGAATGTGGTTCATATGAAGTCTAGTTACAGATTTTTTTTTCATTATTTATTTATTTTTGAAATAAGAAGCCATAGCTTGATTTCATTTTTGAAGTTGGAACTTTTAGTCTGCTTTGATGCTGGTCCCTCTTTTTTGGTCTCTTCTTATACACTTCATGTTGTAACTCAAATATTTGTCTCATAAAAGTCTTTTTCCATGAAAAAAAGAAAAAAATCTGCAAATCTGTCCCTGTGTTGCTTGGATTGATGCAGTATAATGAGAGTAATCAGACTTTATATGGTTGGTCTGGTTTGTTTTTGTGGTTCATTTGGAAACATCGGCCTCAATATCAGTCATTTTACATTTTAACCAGTGAATCTGAGCAAATGTTTACATCCAATAAAACAACAGTTGTTATTGATTTTCTTGCAGCAATAAATGCTTTTTTTTCTATTTTAAGAATATTTGAAAGTTAATTTGGCCTACCCATTGGCAAAGTTGTTGTTTTTTTTCTTAATGTACTCCAAGAACAGTTCAGTCATCATTTGTCCTCAAGTATTTTGGGATAAGAAATTTTCTTGACTTGCCAGCAGAATGTGGCTCATATCAAAATGAGACATAAATCCTTGCTGTTGTTTCATTTTGTGTAGTTTGTCCCTCTTTTTTTGCACAGAGTGGTACCTTTTGTCTCAGATGACATGTTTGAATCATTGTCATCCTGTTTCATGCTGCAGCTTGAATGGATGACTCATTAAAGTCTTCCCTGTAGATTTGTTTCTTTCACTTTGACTGACACTTCTCCAGTAGATTCAGACGTTTATATGACCAACCAGACTTCACATGGTCTGTCTCATTTGCTTTGTAGCTTAAATCGCGAATCAAGGCTATTTCCATTCATTATCCACCACAAAAACTAAAGTCCAATCAAGTGTTTGCGTTTTCATTTTAGTGAAATATTGTCTTATTAGACTCAATGTGAGACACATTCACACGACAAGTTCAAATACAAACTCAAGCTGAGTTTCATTAAAAGTACCAATTGAGGTTGGCAAGATGAGAGTCCTTGAGTAAAACCTGGAAATCCTGCATGAGTTGTAGCTGTGGTTTCTTAAAGAGGATGTGGAGTACATTGAACCATGAAAAAGGTTAAAAAAATGCAGAATGATGGTCATTTTCCCTCCAATAACATAGAATTATGTGAATGTTGAGCCTTCTCCTGGCTCCATAGATTAGTTAATAGAGGTCAGATGTCATTAAATGTTTGTATTATCCGTCAAAATCCTAGATATGCAGATATTGCTCATACCACTGTTATTCGACATAACATGACCCAGCAATGAAATTGTCTCATCCTGTGTTGTCCCATTACTCTAAATAAGGCAATTAGGTAAGGTAAAGGTCCTTTAACACCTTGAAAACATCAAGATTTGGCTTACATAAGCTAACAAAGCCAGTTCACACTCACAAAGTATCTTCATTTGAATCCCTTTGAGCCTTTCACAGCTTAAGCTGCATTTCACAGTCTTAAACAGACCACTCTGAGAGGGAGCAAAGGTCCTTGGAGGATGGAGAGCTCCACAAAACTCTCCTGTTTCCAACGTGTCTCTGCAACCAACCTGTGTGTCTCCAACACACACACACACACACACACACTCACACACACACAGTAACAGCAGCAAATACAACCAGCTCACATGCAATATGCAGGGACTACCTCAACGCCCTCCAGCGTACACAGACCTACTTTTTGGGGAAAGATTTCCAGCATCACAAAAGAAACCGAGCTTTCCAGCAAATCTGCATTCCGCCAAAAAGAAAAAAAAAACCCACACAAGTTTGAAAAAGTAAAAAAAAAAAAAACAGCACATTAGCTCATCTCCTTCTGAGAGTCCTGTGCTCCCGGCTGTCAGATTGGAACGCGGCCCTGTTGCCGGCAACATTTCAGCACCTTGGACAGCTACACAATAGCCAGCAGAGATCCAGCGGAGGCAAAAACATGAGGACAAAAGACAGAAGAGGAGGTGGAGGAGGGTGGCAGGCGGGGGGACTTACAAAAGAAATGAGGGGGGAGGGGGAGGGGGGAAGAAATTTGGCCGCTGGGAGGCCATTCACAGAGGATACAAAGAGCCAATGTCAACTTGAGTTGAAGGACACAAAACAGAATCAGCATTAGAGCGGGTAGCACAGTTCATCCATGTCAGGAGAAATGGAGACGGGAGGGTGATAATACCCATCATTCTTTAACCCGGGGTCACGGGGGATCATTCATTTTTCAGAGCAGATTTCTCACACAACTCAACATTTTCTTTCATATCCTTCAATTGCTACGAGCCTTTCTCGTCTGTGGAGGATTTTTTTTCAGCACCTGTTCACCACGGCACATTTCTCACCGCCTGCATGGCTGGGTGTCATTTCTGAGCAGCAGGATGCAGAGGAATGATGTATTCAAGCAGAGTCAGGACTCTGCAGCAGATCTCTCTCCTCTCCTCCATTTTAGTATCGACACGTTTTCTTTTACTGCTTACCCACAAAAGGCGATTCACTACTGTTAATTGCTTTACTAATGACAATTCTCTTCTCTCCTGTAAGATTACAGTTCTTTAAGAGAGACGGGTTTTTTCTGCTCTTTTTTTTTTAAAGAACAGCTCGTTTTCTGTCCCTCTTTGGGGAAAAAAGGAACCAGAAACTCAACTCTCTCTGCAGCACTCAATGAGATTTTCACACATTCTCATCCCCCGATGAAGCAAATATCGACCCTTCTACATCAAATATGAACCTTTTCCTGTGAACCAGCAGATGGATGGAGAGCAGGAGGAGGAGGAAGAGGAGACAGAATTCAGAGAAAAAAACCTTGAAATGCCGTGTCAGGTCAGAGGAAAAAGGGAAGCTGTGGCCATCAGTCAAGATAGGCAGGAGCCCAAAAAATGCACCTCCTCAATCACTGGAGGAGCCATCACATCTCAGCACAGAGAGAGAGAGAGAGAGAGAGAGAGAGAGAGAGGGAGGAAAGAGGAGAGAGAGAAGCTGCAGGCATTTTCTCCATACACACATACACATACACACACCACAGCAGCAGCAGCCACAAATAATTATGCACAATTGAAGCAAAAATCGAGCCCATGCTCAGGATCTTGACAAAGTGCTTCAGTGAAAGTTTAATGGCGCAACTCGGCCGCGCTGTATTGCTCCCCCTATAGCATACAATATTCTCTATAAGTTGTACATCTCCAAAGACACTTCATATGGAAAGCAAAATAACATGATTCTCCCCTGAACTCATGGATCATTTCACAACCAGTCTCACTTTTTGTTTTTTTTTTTGTTCATTTTTCTTCTTTTTAAACAGACAAATAAGTCTTTCTATTTTACATAAAGATTTGATTCTTTAAAATACAGCACTTTCAAAAAAGAGGAACATTTCCATTCTGCAGAGAGCATTGTTGATAAAATAGTTGAGTGCAAAGGCACTTTCTGGAGTAAGTATCGTAAGATTTTGCCGCTTGTTGGATTTGGAAAAAAGGGTTTTCTCCCTTTTTATGGTTGAACACTCACCATTTATCTGTGTATGCTAATTATATACAGGAATGTCGATCCCAAGCATCAGAATAATACTTTCAGACTTTATCCGGTTCTTTTTTTTTTTCGTTTGTTGTCACAGGGATTTAAAATACAGTTTCATGAAAAGCACAAAGCCGTATTTGTACACAGTCCCACCCCACGCTTTACCTGTCGTCAGCAAAAGTCTTTGAGAGTTTCATTTTCCCAAAAAAAGAAGAAATAATTTATACCTTCCAGGGGGAAAAATAGAACTGCATAATAATATACTTTTATACTCCTTTATACAGCTGGAAAAAAGAGAAGAAAAAGAAGAAAAATCATCAAAGACTTGGGTTTGCTTCCATCAATCATGTCAGATTGAACACATAGATAAGATAGATATATAGAGAGGGCTATTATTACAGTAACTGCGTGATTATTATGAATGCTGCACAGAACCTGGGGGGGAGGGAGGGAGAATGGGGGAGGGAGAGGGGGCATTGTCGCTATCTTACAGTTGGCTCATCGCAGTCTGTTTCTCCAGAACCTCCAGGTAGTCTGGTTCTGTTTTTAGCTTCCCAGGGAGCAGCAGCGGGTGCTCATTGTTTTTGGAAGAGTTTTCCACCCCAAAGTATTTCCTGGGGGTCCCGTACAGAGCGGTTTTATTCAGCTTGTCCTGGTGGGCGATGTAGCGCCGAGCTGTAGCGACCTCGTAGGGGGGCACGATACAAGGTCTTTTGGGTAAAGTGCAAAAGTTGTAATGGAAAGGGGGAGCGCCTGCAGCCGAGGGAAGCTCCTTAGTGGGCCTCTCCCCTAAATTCTGATACAACATCTCCGGGGGCTCCGGCGTGGTCAAACCACAGGATGTTGGAGATTTATCCATAAAATCCATTGTGCTGATGGTGTAGGCCCCCGGGCTGCGAGTGAGGACGTCTTCCTTCTTTGCGTCCAGGGGCCCGAAGCTGAGCTCCTTCAGGTTGCGGTAATACGCCACCTGTTCCCCGTCTTTCTGCATGTAGATGGGGTTTTGGCACATGGAGCCCACAGGTGGGGGGATGTAGTTGTAAACGTGGCTTTCAGAGGATTTGTCTTGTGTGGGTTCGGGGGTGTAGGAGCCATATTGCACTTGGAAAGAGTTGAGATCTAAGTTGTTGGCGCCCGTAGGGACGTGTTCCACTCCTTTACGGCGCTTCAGAACGAAAACAAAGAGACCCGCGCCGAAGCAAACGGAGAGGATGAAAACAACAAGGAGACCCAGGATCAAGACCGAGAGAGGGACCTCGGGGTGCAGCTCGGGGGTGTGGAGCCGGGACTCAGTGGGGCTGACGGAGCTAAAGGAGGAAGAGGAAGGGGAAGGGGAGGAGGAGGTGGGAGCGGGAGTGGGAGCTTCAGTTCCTGGGCTTATTACTGTAGGGGGTTTAGTAGGGGGGGCGTGTTGCGGTGGGGGGGCCTCGCTGGGCTCGGGGCAGATGGCTTCGTTGCGAAGTGAGCGCAGGAGGCGACCGGCGTGTTTGGAGGGAGAATCACAAGTGATTTCATTGACCACCACGCTGGTGCTGGACAGCTCCATCCAGTTCTTCAGCGCCACGATGTCACAGGTACAGTCCCAGGGGTTCTCCTGTAGATCGATCTGTATAAACGCCGAGAGCTGATCCAGGACGCCTTTGACAGGAAGATAGGAGAAATGATTATTCCTCAGGTTGAGCCTGGTCAGCATGGTGCCTCCGAACACGTGGTCGGGGAGGGATCTTAACAGGTTGTTGTTGAGGAAAAGCAGCTGAAGGTTGTGTAAAGCATTAAAAGTTTGTGGTAAAATGTCTTTGATGATGTTGTATTCCAAATACAGATACTGCAGAGACTGCAATCCAGCAAAGAGCGACTGAGAAAGAGATTCAATGTAATTCCCATTCAGATAGAGCCGTCTGAGGTTTGTGAGGTTCTCAAAGGCTCCTTCCTGAATCACTGCGATCCGGTTATTTCCTAAATGGAGCAGCTCCAGCGAGCTGTACTCCGTCAGATCAGTCCTGTAAATCACTTGTAAGTAGTTACCAGTCAGGTGGAGTTTCTTAGGGTAGGAGGGTTTGGGGTTGAGCTCGCTGATGTTATGCAGTTTCCTCTCTTGGCAATTAATGTTGAGTCCACTGTCTGGGTTCTGTGATGTGCACACACACACACTGGGGCACAGCATGGGCACAGGGGAGCGAGTCTGATAAACCATAATGGGCCCAAAGACATGCTTGTCCTTAGAAATGCGAGGAGTGGGCCTGTATCTCATTTTAGGGGGGCGGGAGGCTTTGGGGGCTCGAGTGGGGGTGATACCGCCAGGGTGGTAGGTTGGGGGCAGGGCCCCTTGAAAGTGAGAGTCAGAGGGGGGGTGAGCTCGCTCACCAGCATTCCTGCGCGGGCACAGATCCTGCTTTATGAGCTGTGTGATGTCTTTCCCGTGCAGCCTGAACGGCGTCTCACACACGATGTCCCCCACAAACACAGAGATGGTGTCCAGCCAGGATTTGAGGGGGATGAGATCACAGGTGCAGTTCCACGGGTTCTCCTCCAGCTGGATCTCCATGATGCCTCCTATGTGCTCTAAAACACCGGCAAACGGCAGCATCTTGAGCCGGTTGCCACGCAAATCCAAGTGTGTGAGCAGCACAAAGCGAAAAATGTTGGGAGGCAAAGATAAGAGCAGGTTGTCATTCAGGATCAGCACTTTGAGCTTATTGAGTTTGCTGAAAGCTCCGGGCTCTATGGCGCTGATATAATTATAGTCTGCTTGTAAATACTCCAAACTCTCCAGTCCTGCAAATGTGTCCTCCTTAATCACCTCCAGGTTGTTGTTGTTCAAGTGGAGCCGCTTCAGGAAGCGCAGCCCGTTAAAGGCGCCAGTTTTGATCTCCTGCAAACCATTATTCCCAAGATGCAGTGAAGTGACATTGCCATAATTGACGAACTCATTGGCGCCGATCCGTGACAGGAAGTTCCCATTTAGAAAAAGCTGAGAGATTTTATTAGCAGGTGCCAAAAACTGGCTGACTGTTGAAAATCCTTTATTCTCACAGTTGATGTTGAGGATATTCTCCCTCTCCTCGCAGGTGCAGCGGTTCTTGCAGATGTCTTTGGAGGCTGAAGTTTTGCGGCTCTGCGTTTCGGACGGTGTCAGGCTTGTGACCGTGAGGACGCTCAGAAAGAGGACGCCGCTCAGCATTTTTACAGCCAAAAATGGTCGCTGAAATACAGATCCAGCATTTAACTTTGCAGCGCGAGCCTCGAGTAGAGAGAAAAATGGGGGCAAAAAAAAAAAAAAAA
>RPOG01003385.1:0-56665 GCA_008086565.1 Thalassoma bifasciatum
GGAAAGACAGAAAGGTACATAAATAACATGACCAAGTCAAATGTAAGGGTAGGGATTTATTGGTTTGCTTCAAACGTGTCACTACTGCAATAACTGCAGTAGGTATCAAAATGCTGTGTTGTGTAAATGTAAGACACAGGAGGCAGTCGTGGCTGAAGAGGAGAGAGGCTGGTGAGGTCAGGGTTCATGACAGGAAAGAGTCACAAGCTTAGTTGATGGGATGAAAAGCACCCCTCTGATGCCACTGCATGTCTCTGATGCGCCGAACCGACTGGATCTGAGGAATCTGGGCCCCGAACTCTGCGTTGTCTTTGTACTCCCCCTTTTCAAACAGGTACTGGTAACCTCTGTAGCCTGGGTACTGATAGCCCACCCAGCTGGTGCACCAGGAGCACAGAGAGGGGGGGGCAGATCAGAGAGTCATTTAGAGGCTGCAGGAAAGAGACAAGAAACTCAAAAGAATCAACAGACGTCTGAGAGGTGGATGGACTTACGTGCCACTCTGAACCCGGACAGAGGAGACCTTCTCCTGGTAACCGTGTGCGTGGAAGCTGGGCACATCGTCATCTATGATTTCTATCTTCTTCCCTGCAAAGCTGGGGTTCTCGAAAAGGACAATCTTGTGCTCCTGGCTGTCCTGGAGGAGAGAAAACATTGACTCATTGAATGACGCTTTAATCAGCTAATGGGATGATTGTGGGGGTACGTGATGGTGAAAGTTGTGCTGTCTTACCACTTTAATCGGGCGGAATGCAGCAAGGGTGTCACTACGCCTGCTGTTGGTCCAGGAATCCCAGCGAGGATACTCCCCCTTCTCAAACACATACTGCTCCCCCTTACAGTTGGCCTGCTCGTATCCCACCCATCTGAGGGGACAGGGAGGGAGAGAAGTGGGTGTGACTGGGTGTGAGTGCAATAAAAGGCATAAAAAAAATCATCTGATCTGTGTAACATACATTTATTTTGCACTTCTAGCCCATCCCCTCCCCTCTGTCCCATCCTCTTTCACAAAGAAAGTCCCTTTCTCTTTGCCTGACCACCTCCCTCTCTTCCTGCTCCTAAAATATGTGATTGTGAATAATTTTCTAGTTTGTCTCTGTCCGTCTCTGACCCACACTCACGGTCCACACAGCACCAGTATGGAGCCCACTTTCTCCACGCCTGCTTCCTGGAGGTTGTTGCAGGAGCTAGTCAGTTCGTGGCACCGTCCCTGGAAGTTTTCCTGCTCATAGATAACTAGCTGTGCTCCAGAGGAAAACAGAGAGAGAAACACAGTGATCTCAGACTCATATTAAGACATTAGTGATTGAATTATTGGCTGCAGGTCCCTCTCACCTTAAATGCACTACTGCCTGGCTGCTGCTGCTTGGATGCAGGGATCTGGTGGTCTGTGGCCATAGTGAATGGGTCGGCAAAGATGACTGAAAACAAGAAAATAAAATGTGTTTTGTCTGGAGAAGTTTTCCATTTTTGTATCTCATTTACGATGGGTCATTTTTTTCCCTCCTTTCCAAAAACGCTGCCCTGGCTTTTTTAAATCAGAAAATTACTTCTGTAAGAACAATGGACTCATTTTTTTTACACTATACTTGTAAAATATCAGGAATAGAAGAATAATATTCAATCTAATATAGAAATACATGTGAGAAATCTTCAACAAAAGAAACATAAAGCATGGAGAAACATGAACCTCTTACCAGTGCCTGTCTGTGCCAGTGTGTTTGTGCTGGCACAACGGGCTCAATATATACGAGACGCCCAGGGGTGGAAACTCTGCCAACAGTACCCACAGAGTCCAGGCCGGCTGCAGATCGGCCTGCCATAGGCCCAACACACTGAAATGAGGGGTCACCGTGCAGCCTCCCCCCACCCTGGGGTGTCACAGTCCTGCAAAGTTATTTCATTAGTTGTCAGTTTTGTCCAGCCGGTTTATTGTTCCACATCCACATGATTCAGCACAAACAGTGCCAAGAGTCCCACACCTACAATGAGAGGAGAAGGACTGTAAAAGACGGGTTTACTGTGTCAGAGGCAGGCTGATTTGAATAATAGACCACATGAAACTGACATTCTCAGCTTGGGTAGGTTTACTTTACTTTTAATTTTAGAAACCACCATTAAGGTCACTATTTATTGCTACTTCTGTTTGGTACAAAGCTGGAAAACCTTTATTTTGGTCGAACTGATTTGCTGCACTGCCCATCTTTCTCACTCTGTTCACAAAAATGGAATAATATTCTATATTTTCCTCACTTTATTTCATTCGATGAACTTTGATCTGTATCACAAAAACTCAGAAAGGAGGATGTTATTTGTGGTCAAGCAAAGATATTACATAGTTGTTGCAAAAGTTGTATTACTGGGCAGTAAGTAGAGTGTACAAATGTAACAAAACTCAATAAGACACAAACTTTGATGGACATTTGGGGGCGTAGTAGCAGCTTTAAAACAGATAGAGCTTCATTGTGAAACTTCATAGGTTAACATCCCAACTTCTAACATGATTCATGAAGCTCCACTTCAGTCGTGTCACTCTCATATAATTTCAAAGGTTGGATTGAGGATTGGACTAAAGACAGGAAAAGATGGTTGTGAACATGAACATAAATGAGCCTGAAGAGAAATAAATAAAATCAGCCTGCAGGTGTGAAAAAGAATCAGAGTATTGGCTCTGTGCCTTTAATTACTGTATATTTGCTTTGTTGAGGTTTCTTCCTTTTTTTAGAATGTTGTTATTATTTTGTTTGTGTATGAATTATAAAATCATTTGGTTATAGGTGAATACAAATAAAAAGTTAACATATATGTAAACTTACCAGATAAAAACAGTTGAGAGCAACATTTTGGGGTAGTTGCACACACTACAGCTCTTTCACCTGCTCATTTGGCCTTGTTAGGGATAACAGTTTAAATTGTCAAGCCTCTTGAGTCTCATATGTGCTGGTGAAGTCAGCCTTCAACTGGTCACCATTAAAAGAAACCTGACCTCTGACCACCACAAATCATTTCTGTAGTTAATGAAAACACACCTCTGCCTCTGTTGTCTCCTCTGATCTAATGTTAGATATGTACGAGTATGAATAAAGCATGATGTTATTAGCTAATGAAGGTGACAGTACTAGATTGAGACTGCTCCTTTTCACCCCCCTAAAAAATCACTATTTATGGATTAAATCAAACACTTTTCACCACTCCTCTTTGAATCACACATAAAAGGAGTTTGGTGAGGAGTTAAAGATGCATCTAAATGGAGCTTAATCTCACATGAGGCACTTCGGCAAAATGATGCCCATGAATCATTCTTTAAAATGTTTTCACAACAGATTAGATACTCTTTACACCTGTTTGGCTCAAAAAATATTTCCCCTTTCCCCCCCTTTTTCCTGAGGCTACAGACAAGATTTTCCATCAGTATCTGGTTGAACATTTCATCACCAGGATGAGAAACGGGAGTAAAATTAGTTATTGGAGATTTAAATGTTTGCTAACTTGAAGGATGTATGAGATTTTGACTATAGAGAAAGGCTACAAAGGCTCAAATGAGCAAATAAAGGTAACTTTTAAATCAGATTTATGTGCAAAATGTTATGTTACAATACATTCATCGAATTATTATATATTATGTGTACTGACCTAACTTGAGACCTTTTAGCAAGCTCCCTGTGACTTACTCTGGGTGATAAATGGAAACATGCCACAGATATGCACTAGTTTGGGTCTCCGACTACTAAAACAACATCCTGTACTCAAAGACTTATTGAGCAGAGAGATTTCTGTCTCTCACTGTCTCTCTTTTACTCTCTTCAGCTGCTTTGTGAATGTACATACGCATGATTTCATGTCATAATAAAGCAGACTTACTCTGAGCACAGACACTTCTTTAGGTCTAAAGTTGGATGCAGTAAGTGTTAGTCAGTATTGTGTGGGTAGATGAACGTTAATCTGGAGGATCATCAATAAATGCACAGTGATTTCTGGGCTTGGGAATGCAGGGCACTCTTTTTTAATAGCAAGCATACATACAGTATGACATCACTTCCACTGCAGTGCAGCAGATGCTTATCCACATTTCTACTGAGTTACTCATGATCTGCTAAAGCTGCATGAGGCATCCTGCCCGTCTAACTAAAATAGGGAAACACAGTTAGTGATGACCTGGAAACAGAGTCTGATCAAACACATCTGCACTTCCTCTTCAGGAAACACTCTTTGTCAAATTTACATAATTTCCACAAAGATGTGAGTTTTTTTCATCTCTCTTTAATCGTTCAGTTAAAACCATTTCCACCTTGACTTACAGTTATAACATCACCCACAAACAGGGCCAACTGGAGGTCACACAACTTTTATTCGCCACTGAAACAAACATGGCACTCCTCTCGGGGCTCGCGCAGAGTCGGCCGTGGTCAGGTGAAGGCAGAGACTGCAGGCACTGTTGGCAGTGTCGGGGGAGGGGGGGCTGTGTGAGGATCCAGCTCAACTGGCTCCAGCTGTGGCAGGTGGAGCAGGAGGTGCTGGGGCAGGAGCGGGGTCAGGGTCTGGGCCTGGGCCTGGTCCTGGGTTAGGATTAGGGTCGGGGTTGGGGTTGGGGTTGGGGTTAGGGTTGGGGTTGGGAGCAGGAGCCGGGTCAGGGGTGGTGAAACAGCCCTTCTTGTGCCACTGCATGTCCCGCACACGCCGCACAGACTGGATCTGAGGTGCAGGGGCCTCCCAGTCGTTCCAGTGCTTGAACTCTCCTCGCTCGAAGATAAACTGGCGCCCCCTGTAGCCAGGGTACATGTAGCCCACCCAACTGGAGGAGGGAAGAGACAAACTAGATTATCCCATGATATCTTTGAATGAGCTTCATACAGGGAGCAAACTGTGATGATCTTACGTTCCGTTTAGAGCCTTGACACTCGCAACACGGTCCTGGAAACCGTGACCCCACAAAGAGGGAACATCATCGTCTATGATCTCGATCTTTCTTCCGGTGAACCCAGGACTCTCAAAGAGGTGGAGCTTGTGTTCGGCACTGTCCTACAGAGGAGAAACAGACACATGGAGAGCTCTTAGTTTTCAATCCAACTTTCTTCCACCTTTAAAAAGCATAATTTTTGCAGTGTCAGTGTCTGTATTTTAACCAGTCACCCACCACTTTGAGAGGTCTTAGAGATAACAGAGAGAAGCTCCTCTGACTGTTGGTCCAGGTGTCCCAGCGTGGATACTCGCCCTTCTCCAGAATGAACTGCTCCCCTGTGAAACCGTGACGATCATAACCCACCCAGCTGAGAGGACAAGACAGAGCACTGGTGTTAATGTGAGGGAGAAGAGCTTCAATACACACAAATGATGATTAATTTAAATGTTTCAGGGGGAGTAAAGTAGGGTGTTACTCACGGTCCTGACTCCACAATCACAGATCCAACCTTCTCCAGGCCCTTCTCTGACACATCTTTACACTCTGAGGAAAACTCTGCCTTGCAGCCCTGGAAGTTCTCAAACTCAAAGACCACCACCTGGACCACACAGAGAGGAGCATAAACAGAGATTCACAAACAAGGCAGCACATAAATACTCCAAACTACAGCAGAATCTCTTGTAAAAAGCTAACACTGATATCTGTTCACCTGGCTGCAAAGAAAGCACTACTCCAGGCCTGTAGTTATACTTATATGAGAGGGTGATCTATCTCTGTACAGACGTTGGTTCAGTACCTTATACCAGGCTCCAGATCCACTCTGGCTCTTCCCAGCTGCCAGCTGCTCCGGGGCACTTTGCTGCTCAGACATACTCCACTTCTCCTCCACTTTTTGGCAGCAGCATCCACACAGACAGAGCACCATCCATCACAGTTTGTAGTGTGGTGTAGATGTGCACACAGAGGAGAAAGCTTACTGTTAAAGTCATGTTTTATATCCACGACCAAAGAATTGCTTTCATCTTCAACTTTAAAACAGTAGCAGTGATACCAGAAAGATTGACTGAGTTTAAAGTTAACAGACTGCTTAGTGTAAAATCATTTCATCAGACAGTAAAATGTAACAAAAATCCTCCAAACCTGGGTCTTCACTTGCTGCCGCACCCTCTAACTCCATTGCATTGGTTTTTATAACACTCTCTGTTACTGTTGTGTCCAGGGTGAGGACTTTACCTGGGTTTGCCTGCTAAGAAGCGGTAGTGTCCCTCTGTTTCAAAGCCACTTGGTGTTTGGTGGGGTCGAGCCATTAGAGGGCAGGGACAGTGGCGGGGGGGTATTTATGGTTTATTTCTGGCCACAACAGCAGAAAAGGGGGAGCTGTTGATACAGCAAGTCTGTCGCTCACATTGTGTCCGTAACGCTGCCTCTCAATAGGCAGCTGTGTTGGCACACGTTGCCCTGCCTGTCCGCCTGGCTGCCAGTGAGCACTGTGTGCGGGCACGAGGAGAGAGAGCCAAGGGGATTCAGCAAACAGCCCCGCTCAGCACAAACACACACAAATGTACACACACACTCTCTGGGACTACACCCGGTCTCAGCCACAGCACACTTCCTCTGGCCTTCACTCACATTCTTTGGTGAAAACAGAAATAAATCTGTGTGGAGAGGATGAATCTAAGCAGTGGGATTCCTGTTTACTTTTATGAAGAGCAATTCACGTTCTTTCATCTGGAAAATACAGAAGAAAAAGGTAAAGGTAAAAAAAAAAAATTAACAAATGTTACTTATAATTTTTTAACAGTGCAGACTTGAGGATGTACAGTTCTGTTACAATTAGAATTAGAAACCCCTCACCCACAGTAACGCGAGGAAAACTACCTTAATATTGCGGATAAACAAAATAAACAATAGTAAGTAAAACACTTGAATAAAACTTGAATAAATAATATTTGAAATAAACTAGTTACAATAACAATAATAGAAAATAATTACTATACATAAATACACTAACTGGCCAAAAAGAAAAAGTCACCACATGGATTTAACTAAGCAAATAGGTACAAGCCTCCTATTGGTTAATTACAGCATGGGCGAGTATCTTTCAGCTGGAAACAAGTTATTGAACCTCAGCAAATGCAATGAGTAACTTCTCATTAGAAATTTGAAATTAACTTCCAGGAAGAAAGGTGGTCGTGAAAAAATCCTGAATGATCTTGATTGACGATCATTAAATGTTTGGCCAAATCAAACTGAAGAAAAACAACTGTAGAACTTGGGAGTATGTTTAATTGTGAAAGTAAGAGTATTTCCACCTGCAGAATGCAAAGGGAACTCGATGAACTGGGATTGAACAGCTTTATGGCCTTTTGAAAACTACGAATCAGTAAGGCTAACCAGAAAAAAAAGGCTTCAGTTTGTAAGGGAGCATAAAGATCAGACTCTGGAGGAATAGAAGAAGGCCATGTGGTCTGATGTGTCCAGATTTACCCTGTTCCAGAGTGATGGGTGCATCAGGGTAAGAAGAGAGGCAGGTGCAGTGATGCACCCATCATGTTAAGTGCCTACTGTACAAGCCTGTGGGGGCAGTGCTATGATCTGGGGATGCTTATCCAAGCTTATCCGTAAGAGGCCACAGTGAGCACGCAAAGCTAAAGGTGGCCCAACAAAATTAAAGCGTCTGTGGCCTTATTTTTGGTGTTGACTTTTATTTCGGCCAAGCAGTGTAATAACTGCTGTTATCCATGATTATTCATATGAACTGTCTTACCACAAAACAATAAAAGTTATTTATTGTTATTTGTTATATGTTAATTATTTGGGATGGGATCAATACCTAATTCTGCAGTTTCGCACACCACTACTTTCAAGGTAAATGAAAAATGTATTTGTTGAATGGACCGGTACACACACTGAAACATGTAAAGAAGTTTGGTTAATAGATTCAAAAAGTGAAAAAAAGGAGAGAAAAGGACTGAGATGAGGAGTTCAAGTCAAGTTAATTTTATTAAGAATTTATTTTTCCTCTTTCACACACTGGCTAGTACAACACAGTGCGGCTTACATTTTTACTCTCCAATAAAAAAAGGGACAAAGAAAGACAAAAATAAACCCTCAACTCTTATGACAAAAGCAAAACATCATGTACATATAACCAGCGACAATCGATCCATCAACACATTCACTTGCATTGCATTAGCACTCCAAAGATACAGGAGATGAGACATGGCCGACAAAAGGGGGCAGAGGTCAGTGCAGAAGTGCATCGAGTGACAAAGTGCTTCAGAGAAGAGCAGAGAGAGAGAGAGAGAGAGAGAGAAAGAGAGAGGGAGATCACAGAGAAGCTGGTGCAAACATTAAGATTAGAGTTATTTCACGAACAAACCGTCCCCCCATGAAGTACAAGTGTGAGCCAACGCCCCAGCACTCTGAGCCGCTCGGTTAGAGCAACGTCTGCTTTGACTGCAAAGATTGTGCATGCACTGACAGGGGCAGAAAAGAGGAGGATTGCACTTTATTTTGTAGTGAAAACATGATTGAGGAGTGTGTGTGAGGCCAACCAAACAAAAGTATGGCTTATAGTGAACGATGATTCAGGGAAGACAGGCAGATTAGTGTTTTTATAAAAGATTCAAGAGGGTTTTTGTGCTGATAGGGAGTGTGCACGACTGACGGATGCAAAGTCGCTTGGCCAAAAGTCCCCGTTCCTCTTCCATAAACAAAAATAAGAGATCCAGACAAAACAATGCAGAGTACGCAGCAGCGGCTGTGAAACTGCCAGAGATGTGGAGTGTATCAAGGTAAACCTTTCAAAACTAGCTCTCTGTCTTTGTCAAATCAATGAAAGTACAAATATAACATCTCCTGATTACAGATATAACACGATTTACACTCTTTCTGACAATCAAGCCAGCAGTGATTTGTTCTCTAAGTTCAAGAAGAAAAAAAAAAAGTCTGAAATGTTATCCTATGGCAACGCTCCACCATCAGCAGCAGCAGCCTCCACTGTCTGATAACACACACACACACCACATGTAATGATGCTGAGTGATTTCCTCCAGCGTGTGATGAAGCACGTCCAGGATAAAGCGGCGTCATGGTCCCATAAGTTAACCCTTTCCTGAAATGCATCCTGACAGGAAGTGAGGGCGTTCTCTCCCTCTCTCTAACTTCTCCTGGTCCCAATAAAGTGTTTGTGTGAAGTTCCTCCTCACACGTCTTCAAGCATGAAATGGATAAAACGGAGCAGCTTGATGTTTTTTTTTTCTCTCTCTTTGCTTGTTTTGTTTTTCTGTTTGTTTGGTTTTTTTTCACCAGAGAAACAGAGACGCTCCATAAAAAAGGCACCATGCACATTTATCCACCCAGACGGGGAGGGAACCAAAATCAAAAAGAAAAATATACATCAGCAGCTGTCGATCCACCTCTTCTCCTCCTCCTCCTCCTCTGTGGGTCCAACATTAAGGCTTCTGTTTCATGGATTCATCTGATAAGGCAACCTTGAGGGGACAATGAGAAGATAACAGAAATGTGTTAAAATGCTGATTAAAAATGAGCTTTTGTGTCCTTGATTCTCTTTTTCACACAAACTCCAGACTTACTTAGCTTTCATTTTCATATTGACTCAAGCGTTTCTTGGACTTCAGCTCTTTTAACCATTGGGGAGAGTCCTCCTCACTGCAGAGACAACAGAGAGACAGTATTACTGAGCTGATCAGGATTGGATGGTTGAAAAGCTTTGCACGTTGCTGCCTCTAAAGGAAATCCCCCTGTGCTCTGTGCTGTAAAGTGCAAATTCAAGCTTTTTACTAAAACACGTACTGCAGCTCCTCTTCAAAGTCTGCACTTTGCAGGCAGTGTATCAAACTGAGGCTTGATTCTCTCGAACAAACTGGTTTTAGAAGTGTAAGCATCTTGTCGTGTCTAAAGTAGGGTATAAATAACCAGTTCAGAATTGATTGGAAATGGTTCAATTCACAAACATCATTAGCTTTTAAACTTAGTGATCCCCTTATAAGGTTCTCACTCTTTACCTGAAGTTATTTTCCAGGACTTTTCTGCTGCTACAGAGACAAATTATCAGGTTATATGCTGATATCCACCCTCTGCTCCTCATTCTTTCTCTGTGCTCTTTGATACAGTTGTAATTTGCATCTATCAAGATTGTTTCTGTTCACCACTGCAGCATTTAATGTGCAGTCTATTGCCATCATTTATCTGTGAAAAATAAAAAATAACAGATACATTTTCACACTCACAGATTACACTAGAGCATTTCATTAGCACGACAAACTGGAGTAACACTGTTCCACAAGAGAATTCCCAACTCAACTTTCTCTCAATATTGCCCAGATGATAGGGTGATAATGCACATGCATAACTTTTAACCCGTTTGCATTCACTCACAAAGCAGAGGAAGATAAATAATCCAGGACATTCCAGGAAAAATTAACCACTTTCAGGCCTTTAGACTCTTTTCCTCATTTACCATATGTTTTCCATGACTGGAAAATTTGTCAGTCATTTTCCAGGTTTTCCAGGATGCATGGGAATCCTGCCTTATAGTTTGATTCTTTACATTACAGCATGCAACTTTTACTTATTTTTATTTATTTATGTCTAGAGACATCTAAATCCATTGACCAGTTTCATATTTATTTACTTATAAACTCAATAAAATGCTGCTCACATGGAAAACCTGGAAAGCTACTTTTTGTACACAGAAAATTCGGAGGAGGAATTGATAAGAGAATCCATAAAGAATCAAAAAGAGCATTGGTATCACTAAAATCTTATCAACACCCATCCCTTGTCTGCAGTACAGTTTTTATCTCCTTAGTTATGTGTAAGAACTTTGTATTGTTTGGACTTCAGTGAACACACCAGAGCTTTAAGTTCACCTCACTATTCAATTTGTTTGTGTTATATAGAACTTCTAATCTCCAAATAAAACAGGGGTCTCAAACTCACAGCCCAAAGGCCACAAATGACCCAAAAAAACATTTCTTACAGCCCGCTCCTTGATATGTAAATTGAAATGCATCCCGCTGCATTCATGGCCCGGTCCACTGTTGGTACCGAGGAGTAATATCCAATGCCTGAGTTGTCTCTGAGCACAAAATAATCTTCACGTGAACCCAAGCAGCTGCCTCGGTCTAAATGGTCTAAATACGAGGTGAAGCACTAAAACATGCAGTTCATTGAGTATTTGATTGAGGCTGACTCTAGAGGTACCACAAACACACCAAACCAAAAAGACAATTTTACAGCAGAAATGAACAAACTTACAGCCTGGAACAAAAAATGTCTCCAGTTTGAATCGCTAATTTTGCTACGGCACGCACTATACTAGTAATTTCTTTGTAATTCAGCAGTTTAGAAGATATCAATATCCTGAATTCTCAGAAGCAGAGCTCAACTGGTTGACAAGCAGACGCTATAAAACTGTAAGTGTGGAGGCCCCAAAGCCCGCCCCATTTCCAAAACACCCTTCACTAGTTTACTTCAAACCTGTTTCAGAAACGGCACAGTGACCAGAGACCACAGTCCTCAAAATGTCCTTCAAACAAGATGTCCCTTTCAAAGGCCAAAAAAAGAGGTTGATGTCAGACACAGAGTGTTTCAGAAGTTTCTTTCTGTGGAGTTTAAGGAGAACCACACCTGTCTCATAAACAAAGAGAAAGTTTCCTTTCAGGAGGAGCATCAGCTCACACAGCATCGTTCAACTTAACGTGGAGCAGTTTGTAAAGTACCACGGAGATAAGCAGACACAATGAGCTGCTTAGCTCTTTTAAGCTAAAAAAAATGACATCTGTGCTTTAAGTGAGGCTTGTTTAATGCATCAGATCTCCTCCTGCTTTGAGGTTTGTGGGTCAGAATATTCCAGAAGCATGCTGAATGTCATAATGGACATACTGATATTATTGGTGTATTATCTTTCATACCTGGAACATAAATACTCTGAGAGTATGAGCATTTTTTTGTCTCTTTTTACTTGTGATGCTTACCCATTTTCTTTGTTACCAGGAGGGGGCAGTACACGCGCTGCCCTGGGGAGGAAAGGGGACTTGGGAGAGCGAGAGAGCTGAGGAGAGGGAGCAGACCCCTCTGTTTGATTGTCAGAGTCACCTCTCTTCTTCAGCTGGGCCTAAAGGCAGGAAAGGGACATGTTTGGTAAGATTATAATCCTCTAACAGACACACATTCAATAACAAGTCTTTAGATAAGCACATGTGGGCTCACCTTTAAAGCTAAAGGGTCCATCCCAGGGAACAGGGCCACCCTCTGAGGCTGAGAGGCCACAGAAGGGACAGAGTCAACTCCTCTGGTTGGCTCCTCAGAGTCTGACTCCTCGTCCTTCACCTCAGCCTTTGGCTCTGTGACGGGGGAGGGGACAGTACATTAGTGTTATCTGAGAACATACAGACTAGTTCACAGCTGAACCTTCTGACTGCATCTTTTCCAAAAACAAGAGGCTCTTCTCATGATGAAATCTGACATCAGGTGTTCAGTGTTTACCTGTGGAGTCTCTGTAAGTCCAGTCCTCTGTCTGCTCTGAACTCTGGATAGCAGCTCTGGAGGGACGAGACCTAGGGGCTCGTTTCTTTCCAAGCTGGGCTCTGGAGCGAAGAGCGCTCGTGTCCAGCAGGGTGACCGGGACCTGGATGGTCAAATAACAGGAGAAAAACATCAGCTTAATGCAAACACAGACGTACAACTGAGCGCACATCAACAGCAAAGTTGTAGTACACGTTTGAAAAGACTGAGCTGTTTCTTAGCTTTTGATGACACAAGACTGAAAACATCTTAAGAAATACTAAACCAAAGCATCACTTCTGAGAGAACTGCATGTGACATTCAGAGAGCTGTGATTCATTCAGTCGTCACTCACATCAGGGAAAGAAAAGGGCTCGTTCTCAGAGGAGGATGAGGGAGGGAGGCTGTCCACGGTATCAGCATCAAAGAGTGAGGAAGGCTCCCCGGGTGTGTCAGGGGGGGTGGGCTTCCTTGGTGAAGGGCTGAGGTTGCTGTCTGAACTGGGTGTGGCTGGAGTGAGACTGGAAAAAAAGAGAAACAGTTTAAGAGACACCTCGTTAAAAAGTGTGGTTGCTGTAACCACAACTCAGATTAAATCAAGTCTGAGTCATTTTTTTCCCTTTTGTTATCATTGTGAATGCAGGAAGCCATAATTTGTATGTTGCACAATAAAAACCAAGAGCTTCATCCGTCACTCTGACAGAGATAAACAAAAAATCACCACAAAGACAGGAACTGGACTACAGACTGAATCTTTTTGTCAGCTACTTGACGTCATTAACCATCACCTGCTCCTGCCAGTGTGGTCTGTGATGTTCATGTTTGACCACAGGGGGTCACTGACACACAGAGGGGCTGAAGTTACACACAAGAGCTGGGGTTTAAACATGAAAACATATTATCAGTATCAAACAAAGGGATGAAAAGCAAAACTGAAATCATAAGTTTGAACTGAACCAGTTCTCTAGCAAAGAGATGTCACCTGTATCTGGCTGCTGATACAAGGGTAAAAAATGTTTATTTACAGGATTACCATGATGTTTATTGGGGTTTGATCTTTTTAGAGGAATTGTTTTTGATCATTTGAAGTTAATATCAAACTCATATTGATATTTCATGAAACCTAATGTTAAAATTTCTTTACTAGTGCTAAAATAAAGTGAGTTCAGAACCTTTTATCTCACATTTAAGAGCTGTGGCATCTGTTAACATTCACATCATTGTTCATATAACTAGTTTTCTGCCTATCTTCCCATCTATCACATTTTGTTAGAGATGGATACATAAATAGACCAAAGTCTCGCGCATACAAATCAATGCATCAAAACATAAATATGCAAGAAACGACATTCTTTAGAGTTCCTTTTATTGTTTCATCTTCTTGTACAAGCCCTTTAATCTATTTACCATTCAAAAACTTAAATCAAGCAGCTGTGTGTCTCATCTTAAGGTAAAAAGCTGTCAAATTAAACTTGATGGGGCTCATTCACTAACAGTGCGAACACACAAATGCTTAATTAAACTGTGCGTACTACTGTTTTAAGCACAAATCTTTCATTTGATTTGTCAATATATTCTTACTTGAATCTATTCTCACACGCCAAAACAAAAACAGAACTTCCCTAGACAACATGTATGCACAGGTGACGACGACCGACTTTCCTAGAAAATGTAAACACTTTTTTTTTGACTGAATGCAAAACACATTAAACTACTTTCGGCAACCATGAAATCGACACCTTTTCAGCCTTATCAGACTTAAAATGTTGACTCTTAAATTAGATACTTGGACTAGAGATTAAAGTTCTAACAATGTATGTATTAAAATGTCACATTTTTGATGGTTACGATCGTGATCAACCACTTTCACCAACTGATTCAATAATAAACGTAGGGTGGTCACACATGCCATGAAGCCATCTATAATTTTTAGTATGCATTGATTTTATGTGCAAAGTCAGAACATTTCCACACATTTATGAGTGAATGAGGCCCATTATGAGCCACATTCACCTGAAAAGACTGGAAAAGTTGCTTATTTCAAGATATTACGAGGGCGTGAGGACTATCCGTTTGAAGTAGACCACAGCAACTGCTTCTTGTTCAAGACGAAACTCAATGTGACGAGGTATTGTGTTTGTCAACAGTTTAATCATGTTTTTTTTAAACACGACAGCAAGCATTATGATTAAGAATAAGCGTATACATTTGGATAGAGATCTGTTTTTGGAGTGGATTTGATGTCTGTCCAAGCAGCTTAAAAAAGAGTGATGTATATTTGATCACAATTACTGATACGCTCCAGAATGGCTCACATCATTTTTTAATCCAATAAAGGCTGACAGGCTGAGTGGTTTTTAGTCAGAGAGAAAATGAATGTGACTTAATGTACCATCATTAATATATAGTTGAACCAATTTCAGATATTGTAGTATTACTTTCAAAGCAGCCCCACTGTGACTTTAACAAGAAAGAATTCATGCTGCATTCAATAACTTTAAGTTACTTTAAACCACTTGGAAGAGGAAAATAAAGACAGAGCAAACCTTCATTGCTCTCACACAGCATGGATGTCATTGTGCTTTGTTTTCTGACACAACTTCAACCCAATATTCTCACCCTGAATGTGTTACGTTACAGTATAGCCACATTGATTGCTAACTTGTGTTTTATCCATGTAAATATGAAACTCATTTTTTAATAATGCAGGCTGTGAAACACTTTTTTACCTGTCATCAGTGCGCAGTCCAGTCTCCCAGGTCCCGTACTGACTGTCAGTCTCATGGACCGGTGTCTCTGAGTCCTTCGCCTCCTCTTCACCGCTGACAGCTTGTTTCTGCTGCTCCTGAAGAAACACAGATGGATAAAACAGTCAATGAATGAAGGAGAATGAAGCTACAGAAGAGACCAGGATTATAGCCTCAAGACTGAAACTCAAAATCTGAGGTCAGGTGAAGTTTTTTAAACACTGAGATTCTTATTGGCAGGGCAGAGTAAAATGTCTCTCTGTATGAAGTTATTTTGACCTGTCAGGAGCAGTAACCCTCAATCATTGACAGCAAAGTACAGCAGCGGGTCATTTCATGCCATCTCTGCTGTTAGAGCTGCATCCTGTGGCTCCTGAGTAGCCCACAGAGCTGCGGTAAGACGGATAATGAAAGGTGAAGAGATGAGTTAATGGAGAGCAGGGACAAAGACAGAGATGGTGGGTGGGTGATTGAGTGTGTGTTTGCTGTCTACTGAACCATGCCTCTTTTAATGAGGCTGCTACAGAGGACATACTGTCTCAAAGCCACACAAGGCTCGCAGGCCCGTCTGCACATGAACCAACATCTCTGGCCTATATAGAAAACAATAGAGCGCACCTCTGTCCTCTGATGCAGCCTGAGGGGTGGACACAGAAATGTGATACACCTGGCTCTGTAATCACCCAGGTTCACTCCTGATGTTTGTACGAGCAGCGACATTAGATCAGAGCGCTCGTTCTCAGAGGTTTGTGAAAGCTCTCCTTGTTTTCTTTGTGCACGCAGAAGCAGTAACCCAACAGGACAATGGAAAAGAGCCAAATAGGGACACCAGGATCCTCTGAAGTGAGGTGTCACTTTGGAGGAGGGAAGTTTGGTGGAGAGAGGGAGTAAGAGGAAAAGTATTGCAGGATGTCATTCGTCAGGACGGCCCTTCCTGACAGGAAAAAGACAACAGAGAGAGCAGCGACAAAGGCATTTCGGAGAACTCCCTGGGTCTGACAAAGCACTTATTCTTCAGTTTATCTTCTCCTCAAGGATTTACGGCACTCACACTTTCCAACTTGACATCACAGGGTCACACCACTTACCCTTAAATACACACACTTAAAGTCTCCTTGGACTGACAGCAACGAACAAAACCTCCAGTCCAAATCAGACACTATGAAAGACAGACTCAACACATGGAGTTATAGACAAAGTTGTAGACAAAGGACAAATCTTTCCTTTACAGCCTCCGCATGTGAGGTTTTTGGGGCGAGGTAGGGCTGGACCGCAGGAAACAAACTAAGGAGAAAAATGTTCATTTTACATAGAATCCATTTCAACTAAGGCAAGACCAGTTATTGAAGCTGTGCCAGTTCAGATGGTAAGACTCCACAGTCTGGGACTTTAGAGGACTATAATGTAGATAAATGAAGCAGAGTAAAAAGTAGGCCAATCGTTATGCAATATGAGCATACTGACATATGTACTTGTTTAAATTTTGAAGTGTGGGGCTAAGCAATTGATTGAGAAATAATCAAAACTGACATTTTGAGCATCTGAGCTTGTAGAATTACTGTTAGTTATATCATTTTTTCCATTCTTGTAATTCTCTCTCTTATCCATCAATAGTGTTTGTTACAATTGATCAAAACCACAGAAAAGCAGCGTCAAATCACCCGATGTCTGTATCAGAGTTTGAGAAAACACTAACTGTCAACCATCCTCTGTCTCATCAGTTGATGCTGATGTGAGCTAAAGCTAAAGTACTCGTGCTAAACTATTAGACCTGCCATGTTATGTTCTACTGTTTTAACAGGTGATTGTTTGTTTCAAGATGTTCAAGTCGATTGTTTTCAGACTGACTCACCGAGAGCTGTCAGCTGCTTCATAACCACACACAGTTTTGGGAAGGGTGCGTTTGATTAACTCTCCTAGTCCTGTTTGTAGAAAAGCTACTATGGAGGGTTTTTTTCACCAGAAGAGTTCATTAATTTTCACTGGTAATTTTGCACGATGTCTGGTGTATTATAATATAGTGAATATGATATAAATCCTAACATTACTCTTAACTCTAAAGATAATTATTCCAGTTGTGTCAGTCAGACATGAAAACCAATTCTTAAGGGAAGAAATGAAACACAAGCATCAGGGAAAAAGCTGCTGTTTTTTTATGTGAATCCTTTTTATGGTACAAAAGTCATATTGCATCTTAAGTATTTGTAGCTTGAGCCCTATATCATATTTTGTGTTGTATCGTGACTTGACTATCTTGTTATAAACCCAGTGGAGAGAAACTGTGGAGAGAAAGTTTTCTGTGACCAAAAGTAACACATCTAACCTTTTAAACACTTGGAGCACCATCATGTTACCAAATGTGATCAGAATAAACTGAGCTGAGAGTGGGATGATCGTGCATTGACCATAATCAAGGTAGAAGGTTCAATTACTCATGATTTTGAATTTTGCCATTATTTCTCAGTCCTGTTTAGCAGTGTGAATAAATTTGTCTTTTTTAAACCAAGCTTTTTGCACAGCAGTGTGAGTGGATCATCCTCAAAGACAAGGGTAAAGTGGGCTACACCCGGTGGGAAGTGAAAATCTGTCAGTCTCCAATTCTCAATATCAGGTTGACGCCTTTGAAACCTTTGCTAAGTCAGTCCAAAACACAAATATGTTCACTTGACTTAGATATAAAAGACAAAAAGGAGACAAGATGGAGACAATATTTAACTACATTTCAACAATTACTGATAGTTGAAACTAAAATCCCATTTGTTCTATTTGATTCTCTGTTTTATCTAAAAAGGAACCCTGAAATACAAAAAAAAATCACTCAATTACTTACTTCAGTATGAACAGAAGTACTTGATTAACAGTACATCTATTAGGAAAAAGCCCATATGATCCTTTCACTGATAAAGTGTAGGATGGACTGTGGCCAAGCTGTAAATGCATTATCCATTAAGGTCTATTAAAATGCTAAATACCACAGGATGCCTGACATTCAGAGCTTACTGGACTGTCATTGAGCAGATATGTTGATAAAGAACTTTGGGAACAAAAACACATTTTGTGCTTTACCTGTTCATGTGCTGTGAAAGAGTCTTGAATCTCAAAGTATGTTATTTATATTATTTATATTTCATTTTCAATCTGCCAAGATTACCTATTCACCTGAACAGAGTGACATATTGAAGTATTCGATATAGGGATGATGCACTGATCCAATCCTTGAATCGTTTATCCGTCCAATACAGACTCTAAAGGACAGACAGAGCTGATCCATACAACAGAACAATTCAACTCAGTTCTTCACTAAAATTTTGCTAAAAGAGACAAAATATCACAAAGGAAGATAACAACAGCAGCTCGGTAGTTTAGAGGTATTTCACTTGTTTCACCAACATCCCTGATGACGACTCGAAAAATGTGAAAATTTAATTCCTCACTTATCCACGGCTGAGGTTTACTGTTAAACTGTAAATCCTGTTAGTATTGGAGATTAACCCACCACACATTTATAATCCCCTAAAATAATAAAACAGTCAGTTTAAATTTATTCTTCATTTCATTTTGGTTTACACAGTTAGAGAAGCCTGAAGTAATCAAAACATAATTTTCAGCCTCTTCCTTCCACATTACAAAACAGAGTATGTTAAATTAATACAGGTATCAGATAAGTGCTGGTATCTGTAGCTGTGAAGACCAAAGCACAGATCAGTGCATCCTTGGTTAATTTAACGATATGATTTTAACACTGGTGTAGTAACAATAAAAGGCAGCTGTAATTGTTTGTTTTCATCACACGGCTTAATGCCACACACACACACACACAATGTGCATAGAGAGGAACTAAGAGGATTTTGCAGCTGAAAAAGCCACCAGACCTACGGTGTAGTATTACCTCTGCACACGGGAAGGGACAATGTTTCCGACCAATCAGAAGATTGCTGTCGTGTTTGGTTCCACCCTTTAAGGTAAGATAGGTAGACTTTTTACCCAGCAGAATGGTGCCAAAATGTAGGAAGGCAACAGTTGATTTCAATACTTTCCTTAACTTTGACAGTGAAAACACAAATACCTGTACATAGAACCAAAGTGAAATATATATCACAGGGTTGAGACAAAACTCAAGTCTCTTGTTGAGTCTTCTAAATATACCATTACTTTTTGATCATCACACATAAATTTTGAGGATCCATCCTAAAAACAAAGGCTGTCCAGGGCATTTCTTCACACAGAATCCTCACACTCCCTCAAAGTGTCTAACACCTGTTTGTTTATGTTGCTGAACTTGAGCCTCAGTATTTCTTACTGAGGCTTGAAAGCTCCATTCTACTATCCAGAATAGCTTTAGAGAGTGTGTCATGTAGTTGTGAAAGACCTTGGTCTTGCGCCATCACTCTCTCTCTAACCTGTCAATGATCATCGCTCTCACTTTTGTCAAAGTGCCAACAAATCTTCCAACCTGGCCTTGATAGATTCAGGTTATAAAAATTCCTACAGTATGTGTGTGCTGGTGTCACTCAAACCTAAACACACCCAGAACACACCTTCAGCTGATCAGCATACAGGGCGAGCTCTGCTGGGACATGTTGGAGAGAGAGGCACCGCTCTACAGCAGCTTAAAGGAAAAGTCTTATATGTCAGAAAACAAAGAATCTGAAAGGCTTATTCACAGGAGTCGTAGCTTCTTTCATTGAGAATAAACAGCGTCAGTGCTCAACTTCACCTGAACTCTTAACTGTCAGGTGAAGCCTTTGATCGACGCCTTGTTGAAGACTTGATTAGCCACTAAAAGAACATGATGAGGAGTCTCTGAGCACTAATAAGATTTAACTGCTCTGGGCTCCGCTATCATGGGAAATATGGCCGATGAAGGAGGTCTATGAACCAACAGGTCCAGTCACTGATTTATCGCTGTCAGGAGCAAGGCTTTTCCTTAATAACATTAGCAATAGCCAGCTTGCTCCAGACAGGAAGGGTGTGTCAAGGGAAACAACATAACAAAGAGCGGATGAATGGAAGGATGAAGGAGAGAAAGGGCTGATCACCAAACGGAGCTGAGTGACAATCTGAGGAGGAAGGGGCTGGGACCAGGTCTTGGAAACTTCGACTTGATAACACACCGATCACAGAGCAACACACACACACACAGGATGAAGAAACAGCAGAGAGGTTTGCTAGAGCCTCCACACTTAAAGAGAAAGTGACTAATTGCATTGCTCACATAGCAGAAGGGCTTTTCTGTAAAGCACCTAACATATGGTCTTTCACCAGAGCCAAGCACACAGACTGAGCTGTCACTGCGGATATAAAAAGTGTATTTATACGAACACAACATTCATGGCAGAAGCTTATAAACCAATTACTGAACTGTGAAAGAATGTGTGAGCATCTATCAGGGCTGAGGATGGTGCGATGAGCTCATCCAGGTTATTGAAAATGGGATCTGACGAGACCTTCTCAAATACAGAGAGACTATTATAAGCTGTGAAAACATGTTCACTCACAACATTACACTTTCACAACGTCAACACTCTTCTTTCTCTTCTCATCTGCTCCAATCAATCCCACCAGGGTGGAGTGGGAAAATATGCTCTGCGTGTACTCGTGTACACAGAAGTAATCAATATCAATATCCTGCAGATATTCAAAACAACTGCTCCCGTGAGCACTAATCTCATGTCAACAAATGGGTCTGCTGGCCGCATGTCAGGGGGCTTAGATTAAGACGAACTCTGGCCGGCCGACCCAACAGTGCTGTGTTATTCTTTCATTACATAAGTGCCTCATGCAGACAACAGAGCCGCACAAAGCAGCAAGTATGGACAGAGAAAGAATGTAAAAGACCTGACTCGCCTTAAGAGTTCAACCCAGACAACAGTGGACCTGACTTTAGAGATTATTTTCATTTTTCTGAGTCTGCGGGCTTTCTCAGGTCAATACAGAGAAGAAAATCCAGCTTCATGATTGTTTGATGAACTGTGGTCCAGCGCTCTCACACAAGAAAAATCAATCTATGTCAAAGATGATTTTAAGGTATGAATCAAACACTTAACTGCATGTCTTTGCTCTATAAATCATAAATATCACACATACTGACATTTGAGGCGAAACCCATTCCATCAGTTCTTTAATGCTCTTTTTTTTTCATGAGGTCAAAGGTCACAAATATGACAAAAATGGTTCTGATTGGTTTAAGGTAGGGTCTGCAGGGATTTTGTTACCATTTATAAACACAACATTCCTCTGTGGCTCAGTGGCAGCGGCAGCACATGCTCATAGCCGTGGCTACATAGCTACATCGACACACTCACAAGCCCAGCGAGCACCTGTAGCATCAAGTTTCTACGTGGGAGAGACTCAAGAGCTGTACACTTGACTTCCTGCAGGTAATTGAGGCATCCTGTAAGTATTGTATCATACTTTCTCTGGGTTAAGGTCACTGCCGTAGCCGCTGGGGATAGCTTCTCCCACTCGCTGACATCAACACCTAAAGTCACAATTGTGCTCTGGTGTGCTGTGATTGGCTGGTCACCCACTCTCCGCCAAAGAACGTCCCAAAACAACCAAAACATCAAAATACAAGCAGAGGAGGGGGTTCAGGAAAACACAGACACCAACATGTACTGAGGCCCAGAGACAACAATTGAGTAGTAGTAAGTAGTAGAGTATTATACCTGCAAAAGTTGACATCTGCTTTTTTTGGAAAATCCTGCAGACCCTACCTTTAAGCTTGTCAATGCTATCTATTCTCAATAAAAACAGCATCAACTGCATTTCTACTGGTGAAGTTACAAATTAAACTTTTCTTTGCAAAATAAAGTGATGGCAAGTTTGTTTAATAAGTGCTTCTAAATGAATGTAATTCATAGTCTTCTTTATCTCTTTTTGTCAGGAATCTAAACACCACTCATGGCAGCAGGCAGGAGATTTTAAAGCCTGGTAGACATCAAACTTTTCAGCTTATACTTTGGCAGTTTATAACTAATAACGACTATGGAACTGATGAAAAAAAAAGACGGATGAAATAATTTCTAAAAGAAGACCTTTTTATACTTTGTTACAGCAGTGGGTGAAAAAGCCCCATCACTGTCACATCTTTGATGCTGATCCAGCAACAGCATTATTCTGATAATTTTACATGGAGTTACAGGGTTACATGAACACACCACAGAAAGAGCCTCGATTTCCAAACAATCCTTAAATAAATGAATAATCCAGTGGCTCGTGTGACTCTAAAATGTGTTTCTACTGGCTTCTGATTTTAATGCAGTACAACCTTCAGAAAGTGGTTGCAGGACATCTGAGTATTCCTTTTTGCACATTGAATAAAATTTGACTCAACAATAACGTAGCATTCAACGGTAACATTCCTAATAATAAAAAACAACCTTACCTACAACAACTTTGCACGGTCATTAAAACGATCTCTCTTTCCTTAAGTCTGCCTGGGTGGCGCCAGGGAGCTATTATTACAATCGATGTATGGTTAGCAGTGACTACTATACAGGTTTTTTTTGTTTGAAATACCCACTCCAACCTCACACACACAAATACACAAACATACACACACCCCCCAGATTTGCATTAGAGGTTTGACATTACAGTGCTGAGAATACTGTGCCTTCACCTGGCAGGATGAAAAGGCTATTGTTCAGAGATAGAAACCCGTCATATGGAAAAATTGTTGAAGATGCTGTCAGATATCTGATGTCAATACTTATACACATAAACATCTAAATTAATAGTTGTGTGATAATTCAGTACCAGCTCCCAAGGACAAAAATCATTTACAAAATATCAAGATAAGTTCAGCCACTTGACACAGGCTCATGCAAAAAGTACACAAATTCAGAAACTGACTCATAGCTCCATGTTTCCATTACCTGTTATAACAACTATCTGAAGTAACACACTGAAACTATAACTGGTGTTCTTTGTGAGTTTTAGACCTCGATCCCCCTCATCTCTCCACTTTGCCAGACACCCCCGCCTGTGAATTTCAACACGCTTTAAATGTGAGTATGCAGGTCGGTTTTAAGTAAACTGTTCTTTTCAGGTGACTGAAAACAAGCGTCATCAGTGGGGATCTCACGCTCTGGAGCCACAGATGAAACCATTTTGTTAAGCTATAATCCCCATTTAAATTCAGCAGGTATATTGATTGTTCATAGTTTCAATAGACATCACTCAAAATTTCAAAAGCCAATTATCCCATTTCACAATTTCCTCTGATCCATTTTCTCGCGACAGGAAAACTGTCAGTCTGAATCAACCGCTGCTGTCTTCTTGATGTTTTTCAGCCCTGGCCCACTGGGGACAGGAATTATATCGGGTGATGTTAAAGACTAACTGATGTCAACACAACAGACCACCACGCTGACGACATGAAAACACCTCTTATCTTTAGAAGCTGTGACTCATGAGGTGTCGTGCAGCAGTTCAGCAAACAGGCGTAACCTAAAGATAGGAACAACTTCACTGTAATGTATCCACATCCCTGCGTGGGTTTCTAAATCTGTCCCTTACGTAGAGCGCAGACCTGGTGAGATGTCAGGCTGGAGATGAGTGATGGAAAGACAAACACTTAAACTTTTGTTTCCTTAAAGTCTTGTGCAACACAAACAGTTTACCATAACTCTCCAACACCTATTTGCTACCTACTTCCTGTTTGTGATGCTGGAGCGTTGCCTGATTTCAGGGCTAAAATCACAAACTGTGGGCGACACAATGACCTGAAGAACCAGTATAACAACAGCTCTGCTAAACAAAGAGAGAGACAAAGAAAGGTTTACATTGTGCCAAGGACAAGATGGTGAGCTGCTGAAAGCGTGGAAGAGATCGATGGGAGGCAGATGGATAAGTTCTTGACGTGTCTGGCTTGAGACCAAATAGTTGACGAAGGAGCAGCTGTTAACACAGTGACTCCACAGACCAATGGACATTTCTACAAAATGACTGGAATTCCACTTGTGCTTTATTTAACTCAAACAGATGTTTAAGTTATGCTGCTGAGCGTACAGTTACAGCAAACAACAACTCCACCGCTCAGTGACTTACACTGGTACCTGGTAATACCCCTGATTATAGTGTGTGACTAGTCTCAGCACTGAATGATGCTCCTGTATTTGAACTTCAAATGTGTGTGTTATCTTACAGCAGTTGGGGTGTTGGGTGCGGTGCGTCTGCGTAAGGACAGACGTTGCTGGCTGCGCAGTGAGAACCTGCGGATGGACTCCCTGCTGCGGGACGCCAGCGAGCGCAGGGAGCTGGTTCTCTTGAAGTCCCCGGTCCCATCCTCTCCTCTGGTGGACAGGAGATTGACGACGCCGTGAAGGGAGCGACGGACGTTTCCCACCCACCCTGACACCTGGGTGTGGGCCACGGATATCTTGTCCCCCAAATACTCCATCACAAACAACCACTGGCAAGAACAGCTGAGTCAGAAATGAGTGTGATAACTGAGCTGTGACTCTTATTATGGCGGTGACAGGGAGTCATTAGAGTCTGGTGATGCTGGAGAGTTAGAGGTCCAGGGACAATGTCGTAGGTGTTCCTGAAGTGAGTTGCTGGGTCAATACTGCAGCAGTGAGGAAGGTGACAGAGAAGAACAACACAGCTCAGTCAGTCCAGTGTGAGGTTGTTTGTGTTGTTTTCTGTTTACAGCACTGCAGCACAGACAGGACAGAGCCTCTCCTTGGTTTCTTTTCTAAATGGCCCGTCTGCAGTGCAGTCCCACTGGAGCCGTCAGGACTCAGTTTCAAGTCATCACTGTCAGGGCTCCAGGCTGTCGGCCTGACACGAATTGTGTCGAACTTACGTCTATTTCAATACACACAAGATATCCTTGCTATGAGACGCTTGACACACCAATCCAAGTGGGTACAGAAAGGTTACATAAGGGCAGAATGGGCTATTAGCAATGCAGGGCAATACTCTGTGACAGTCTGAAAATCTGCTGCACTATGAACCAACAGGTTTCTCAGCCATGTTCCTCCTGCTCCAAACACACTACCTACAAACTACCACTCAGGTAAATAAGGGACAGGCTGTTAGAACTGAATCACATCCTCAACATGCCACTTATGTTTGGAGCAACATTCAATTATTGATTCCTGTCAGAAAGATTTACAGTGTTTACAGGAATAAGTATGAAAACTCTCTGACACCAGCACTAATTCTCCAGGTGTGATCTCAGTTTCAAGTACAGCCGACCTGACAGATCTCCAAAAGCCGATGATGAGAGGTTTCCTCCAAAACAAGGCCGGAGTCAAAAGTTAAACAATCCATCCATCCAACAAGGCTCCAGTCCTGCAGAGCCTGGGACTGGGATACCTTCTGACAAAAAGCTGCAGGACAGCTGGTGGCTCAAGAAAAGCTGTTGTAATCATTTATATTCCATAGGGAGAACCAGGGTGCAACCAACACTGAGCCAAACAGAGGAGACGGGATCGTGTCCTGAGGTGGGGAGGCAAAAATCCAGAGGAACAGAGAGGGAATGTTTCTCCCCCTCGCCTTTTTCTGCAGGTACGGGCAGGTAGGAGAAAATGCGTCAGCAGCGCTGCTCTCTGCACTCAGCGCTGTAGGACTCTCTGTCAAGGAGAAACTGGGTGGAGAGAGGGAGTGTGGAGCGGAGTCAGAGAGTGAGGGACGGAGAATGGGAGGTCCTTGATTCAGAGCAGGAGGGAGGGGAGGGAGGGAGGGGAGGGTGATATATGTTCTGCGGTGCTCAGTCGCTCCAGCCTGATTCAGTTGCAGGCAGGTCGGTTCAATGACCCAGGCAAAAACCAATGAGGGCGAAAGGATGAGATAGAAAAGTAGCTCATCTCCTTTTACACAGCATTTTAAATAGATGGATGAAACACGAGAAAAAGGGAAGCGATGACTAAATGTGACATTATCTTACAGGAATAAGCCCAACAGCATGATGCTTTAAACTAAATTTAGACCCATTAGAGATGCATATGAAAAAACAGGTGTGGCTCAGAGAGAGAAAGTGAGCTCATTCAAACATCAACCAGTTTGTCAGCACAATGCACCTAAAGCAAGAATCACAACAGCAGAGTGGATGTTTGTTTAAATCTGGCTCAGAGTCAGGCTCATGCAAACAACAGCACAGACGAAAAGCTCCTCTTGATATGTGCTGCCGAGTTAAACAGGTTTCTGTCAGACCCAGAAAAAGCCACGGCAGGCGTCTCCTGAGTTCAGAGACTTAATCAGGAAATAAACTGGGACAGAGGGGCTCATAAAAACCTGGATCCTTGTCCACATATGCCCCCTACAGGTAATCTGATTAACTATTCTTTGAAGCGCTGCACTGAGAGGAGAAGCTGCTGTGCAGGGCTCAGTTTTCATCACAACACAAGCTGACCTCTCTCACGTACTCCTCAGCCTGAACTCTCACCTCCATCGGGTGTTTTCCCTTTGAATGACGTCAGGATTCAGATATGAAACATGTTGATTTACAGCAGCAACTTAAAGTCTTGAGAGACACAACAAAAGTATTCAACTGTATCAGTCATATTTAGTTTTGTCATTATGACAAATAAAATAATCCTTACAATCAACATAAAAATGCTTGTAAAAAAACGAATCTGCAACCCTGAATAAAATCAAATCCTTTTAAATATTTTCCGGAGCAAATGCAAATGTAAAATTCCCTGATTCTCATTGCATCTTTTTTAATTATAGTGGGTGGAATATCTGTGAACCATTTATTAGAAACTAAACTTAAGGGAAAGATTTCTGCTATTTTCCATAATACCATGGACCAAAACTGATAAAATAAAAAAAATGGATTGTATTTCTGATGGGAATAAGAGCTCTAACAATGAATACATTAGTCATAAGAGATATTAAAAGTTATTTCATATGTTTTCTTTGTCTGGTTCATTCTGTCAGTACATTTTAAATAATGAATATCTCAACTTTTGCTGGTCAAAGCAAATTGAATGTCAGAAATCTAAATTAATTTTACAAAAACAAAACTCTTTTTACCTTTCATTCTTTTCAGATGAAAAATTTTAGGGCTCATGGACAAAGAAAAAAACCATGAGAGATTGGAAAAAAGAGATGAGCACTTTTGTACCATCCACTTTGACATTTTATACACTTTTTATATTATATAATAATAACTTTAAGTATCAGCCCTTATGATGATAGCAGTAAATCGGAGTCTCATCATCACATCCTCTCAAGGACTAAATGTTACCTCATCATTCAAAGATGAAAGCTTAATTCAGGGGGATAAAAACAATATCCTGTCATGAAAGTTACCTCATCTACTTTAATTTAACAAATAAAAAAGATTCAAAGAAAAACAGAGGGATGAAGAGAGTGAAATACCATACAAAGCTCATTACTGCTCCCACTTTCCTTAATATTCCTCATACTCAACATCATCTGCTGGGAAGTGACTCATCACCACCCATCACTTCCCCTTCGCTGCTGACATCATCGATCGACCAGCAACCACACAGAGATAATAACACAGAGAAGACAAAGCTCATGGAGCAAACAGGGACTAACTAACTTACAGTTTTCAGACAATGGAGGTAAACTTACAGATGCACACTGGAAACAACAGAATTAAGCTGAGACTTACCCAGATACCATAGTGAGTGAGGCAGCATGACAGAAAGTAGAGCACAGCTCTCAGCACGCCGTCCATCTCTGCTCTGCCCCTCTCCTGAGCCTCAGACTCTCAGAGCTCAACTATGATCTCATCCATGTGAGTCTCAGGACTCATCCAGTGAGAGTAAAACGTAGGGAGATGAACGTGCATTGATATCTGCTGCCTCCCATGAATATTGTCATCCCACATGATTTCTAATCCCTGCAGAGGAGGAAGTTACATTCTAAACCAGATTTAGGCACCACGTGTTTTCTCGGATTAGGTTTAGAGGTGTCTGTCTTTGAAACTTTGGCGTACAAACTAAAATGCAAAACAGTCATCAAACTTTAAGGCTTGAAGTGATTAACGATGATGATCAAATCAATACACTATGGAGATGCTTTTCACATTCAAAGCCATATGAGAAAATGGTTATTTAGTTAAATACAAACATTTACACAATTATAACTCCATACACACAATATCTATAGCAATTCTAGAGAGCCACTGGAGTAAATAGAAAATACTTTAGGGTGTAATGCTGATTCTGTCCTGCTCACATGCTTTGTCTTCTTTCTTTTTTTTTCTATTTTGTCAAATCTTGCTGTGAAAAATGACAGCAAAAAGTCTGTTTTTTACAGTGTGCTGGTGATCAACTTATCCATCGCAGACTTTGCAGATTTTAGCCCCTGCAGGTGAAGTGACACTTCTCATTTCTTTGTTGTCTTGTCCTTGAATGTATTAAACATGTATGTTTAATCTTTCTTAAAAGTTACTTTTGGGGCTTTTTCATAAGTGTGATGAAAGAATACGTAGTGTTTTTCTCAAGACCACACTATCCAAGACTTGCCCAAGACCAGAGTGCACCGAGACCAAGACCAAGTCTGTTGAGAGTCATGACCCACAAGCCAAGACCAAGACCAGAAGGGACCATAAAAAACAATTTTACAAACCATGAAAAGGTGGCATAGATAAAAAGCATTCTCTCTATAATCTATAGGATAATCTATCTATGCTCAAAAACTTAACAAATTTGTTCACCTAAAGTCTTGCAAAAAAAAGGTCCTTGTACTCATTCAAAAGCAGGTACAAAAGGTACAAAATAGTGATAATTACATAACTAGTTAGAAATATTTCATGGGTTGATCATTGTGCATTGTTTTCTTTGGCGTACAAACATCACGCTGCACTGCTTGGATCAACATAGTTTTGGCGCTGAGGTTAAGTTTTGTAACCATCAGCACCTCTGGCTGATCTTTCAGCAGGTTAATAAAAACAGCTCAGAGCTGACAGCAGCAGCAGCCAGGAAGCACTCGGACACCAGGAAGTGTGTGACACTCACACTGATACACAGCCACTAGGTGGTGGTAGTGATCTTACACTAATGGTTACTTAATCTAGGCTCTATCACAGCGAGAGCTTTGCAATTATGAAACAGCATACTGAGCTTTTGTGTTCCTGGTGAGGACGGTCTACCTGGGCCTGCACTTAGAGGCTCAGAGAGAAAGAGCTGTTTGAACTTAACCCCACGTATCTGATAAACACTGTTTACACAGACCAAGATGAAGATGATAGTGTGTGTTTATGTTTAGTGTCCTGCTGTAAATAAGAAGAGAACCTGTAGACTACCCATTTTAAATTGTTATACAAATAAAAACTTCTTCTCACAGCGTTTCCTTGGCCATGCTGAGAGGCCTCAGACAAATCAGAAGTGAAAACACACGCTCATTAACCAATTGCCTAATCCAATCCTGAATTACAGGCCTGAGAAGGTTGTTTGGTGGCCACTTATTTAGATCATGACGTGGGATGGGTGGAGGTGAGTCTATGGAGCCGTGCCATCGCCATTAATCACTGACTCTTTACAACCTCAGCACAGCGGCATTGAGCTGTCAACGCTCAGTCAACTAACTGCATTCCACCCCTGACTACTGTCTCTCCAACATGAGACGTGCTCTCTAAAAGACACGCATAATAACAGTGACACCGTGCACACAGATTTACCGCCCTGTCTCCTTATGCTGTGTGAGAAACAGTTCAAATGAAAACAATGAGGGCATTAAAAAACTCACAGCCAAATATCAAACTGGGGCAAATATTCAGGCAGCAGTTTTAAATCTCATTGCGTTAAATCTCTCCTGGAACCCAGTGTTGGTGTAGTAGAGTTCAAGTAGTGGCCTCACTCACCCAACTGTGGCGGTCCTGCTCTCTGTGGGCGCTGCGACTCCTCATCCTGGACAGGCTTCCCTCCACAGCACTGCTGGACGGGGCTGATCGCCGGGACACGCTGCGGGAACGCATCCTGTTCAGCTCCTGAAACAAAGGAGAAACAATCGTAAAGACACATCCGTAACATCCAGCACAGATCTCCTCTGAGAGCCGAGGGCTGGTCACACTCTGACTCTGACTCACTCAAACACAAGGAAACATGGACAATACAGACCCAGAAAAGTTTGAGTATGGACAAACTAATATTCAAGAGCATTTATTGATTCATTTTTCATGAATATACATGAGTGCATAATTCATTCATTCACGTTATTTTTTGGGGCTTTTTATACCTTTAATTAGAGAGGACAGAAGAATTAATGTCACATAACCAAGGACATACTGGCCTCTATTCACAAGAGGAGAGGACACTATTAGTCCATGAAAAGTGAGCCTTCATCACCAGAAAAGGACTGATTTATATAAATATGTGATGATAAACTTTGGCTAGTTTTCAGTCACATTTTCACTCGTGCGTTTGATGACAATATGTTCTGCCTGTCACCTTTAAAAAAATGCACTCTATAAGTATGATTTATGGCTGTTTGACAGTTGTTTAACACCTCTGCTGCTTTCATTACCGTCTCTCATGAGTCAGTCTGAGCTGTCAGGTAACTTGTCCTACTTTTGGGCTTCTTTCCTGCCAGTCTACACGTCCAGTCATTTATCAAATGGGACCAATAGTCTTAAGGTACTGTTATGGAACAGTCCGTTTAGTCCTACCGTTAGCATAATTTTGGATTTTTGGCCAATATCAACAATTCTGATATTCTACAAGTGGTTTAGCCAATTACCAATACTAATATATTTTTCCGCACACTTAAAAACAGAACTCATCAACTCTCTTCTGAATTGGAATCAGCTTACAGTAAGGCGGTGAATATCGTACATTGCACCACGAAACCAAGGCAGGTGCAGAACATCATATGTCGGGGAAACCTCCAAGAACCCCCCTTTCCATCAAATTTGAGCTATACATACACAGCAATATACATGACATTTTTTTTTGCTGTATGACCATTTTTCTACCTTGAACTTTTTTTTTTTTATTGGTACCTTTTTTTGTTTTGTTTTTGACACTTCTAACTTTTAGATCGTTTCTCTTGGAAAGATAGTTTTCAACAGTTTGTCTCTTTGGGTTGAGCAGGGTTGAGTAACACTGGTGTAGAACATAAAGCAACTACTGCAAAAAGAAATGTATCTGATATTCTGACATATTTCAGATTAAAGAAATATTCCACTGTCTGTGATAAGAATATTGCAACGGGCCATATTGTGATTTAATCCAATTTGTGACAAATTGTCCAGCTCTATTCCTATCTGGCAATCCATGAGGTTCACTCTGATGCAGGTTAGTCTATAAATACTGCAGTTATTTAGTTTATCTTAACTTTTAATGTTTGATTCCAACAAACTGAGGCCACTTCAGGAAATAGAACCACATAAAGAAATAATCCACATGAAGTTATTTCTTTGTGTTTGATAGATAACCTCTGACTCACCTGAGCTCCGTGTGATCTCCTGTGACTCCGAGCCTCTGGTCTGCTCTCTGGAGGATGAGGCTCTCTTTGCAGCCATAACTGCTCAGCAGTATAGCTGCCGGACCCCCCGCCTAAAGTCTCTGCTTCTTTTCCAGCCAGAGGAGTCACGAGAAGGGGCTCGTCTTGTGCAGTTGGCCAGTCTTTCTTTATCTGTGGACTCTGGGTTCGCTCCTCCGTGAGTCTGAGGAGGAGCTGATCTGGGCTCATTTTGCTGGTCGGTTTTCTGGGTTCGGATACAGGTTTGTCCACGGACATCTCCACGGGCCGCAGCTCCCAGGGGTCCTGAGGAGACGTTGTCCAGGCAGGGCTTGTTAAATCAGTTGTAGCCTGTGCTGGCATCTTCCAGCTAATATCTCTCTCGGTATTAGGCTGCAACCGGGCACCAAACGCAGCGTCTGCACCCTGGATACCAGATACAGGGAACAGCTCTTTAGTGGGGTAGTGTTGAGCTTGAGATGTGAAGGAGTCGATGTCCAGAATAGCAGGTCTGTATGACTCCTCTGCTCTCTGTGACGGCTCTTTCCACCTTGTTGCGGGATCACTGTGCTGAGGTGAAGCCTTGAGGAAGGGGTCATTTCGGAGCACAGAGTCCAGATCCACCACTTTGGGTCTGAGCGCTGATGCCTCCAGCCTTGCTCTTTCCTGTTCCAACTTCTTCTGATTCTCCTTCAGTCTCTGTCTTTCTGCTTCTTGCTGTTTGGCAATCAGTCTCATTTTATCTGCCTCCTCTTTTTCCATCTTCTCCCTAAGTCTGCGTTTCTCCAGCTCCATGATCTGCTGTCTCTCTCTCTCCGCTTGCTTCTGCTTTTCAAACTCCAAGAGCTGTCTCCTCTCCATTTCTTTAACTCTCTCCATTTCCTCCTTCTTCTTCTGCCTCTCCTTTTCCAGTTCTCTCCTCTGCCTCTGGTTTTCTAACTCCTGTCTCTCTTTATCGAGCTGTCTCTGTCTCTCCCTGTCCATCTCTATTTGTCTCTGTCTCTCCAGCTCTCTCTGCTTTTCCCTTTCCAGCTCTCTTTCCATCTCTTTCTGTCTTTCCCTTTCCTTATCAAGCTCTCTCAGTCTTAACATTTCCTGTTCGAGAGCCATCTGTTTGATTTTCTCTGCCTCTTCTCTCTCCATCTTCTCTCTAAGCCTCTGCTTCTCCATCTCCAGAATCTGCATCCTCTCTTTTTCTTTCTGCTTTTGTTTTTGGAACTCCAGGAGCTGTTGTCTCTCTATCTCTTTCGCCCTCTCCAGCTCCTCCATCCTCTGTTTCTCCTTTTGGAGCTCCAGCAGCTGTCTCTCCCTGTCCAGCTCTCTCTGCCTCTCCTCCTCCCTTTGTCTCAGCCGCTCTTGCTCACGCTGTCTCTCCTTTTCCTCCTCTCTCAGTTTCTCTAACTCCATCTTCCTCTTTCTCTCCATTTCCCGCCTTATCTCTTTCTCGCGTAGACGCTGCTGCCGCTCTCTTTCCTGCTTCTCTCTCTCCAGTTCTTGTAGTCTCTGGTTTTCCAGCTGTCTCTCCCTGTCCAGTTCTCTCTGCCTCTCCTCCTCCCTTTGTCTCAGCCGCTCTTGCTCACGCTGTCTCTCCTTTTCCTCCTCTCTCAGTTTCTCTAACTCCATCTTTCTCTTTCTCTCCATTTCCCGCCTTTTCTCTTTCTCGAATCGATGCTGCTGCCGCTCTCTTTCCTGCTTCTCTCTCACCAGTTCTTGTAGTCTCTGGTTTTCCAGCTCTATCTGTTTCTGTCTATCCAGCGCGCGTTGTTTCTCCTCAAACTCCTGTTTTTCCATCTCATAAGCTTTCTGCCTCTGCCTTTCATGTTCTCTTTGCCTCTCCCTCTCCTTCATTCGCTCAAACTCTAGATGCGCTTCTTTCTCCAGTTCTAGTTGTCTTTGCTTTTCTCTCTCTAGCTCTTTCAATTTCTCCTTTTTTCGTTCTGCCTCCTTTATCAGCTCTCTTTTCTTCTCAACATCCATCATTTCATCAACAATCTTTCTCTCTGTTGACTCCTCAAATTGATCTCGGCTACCTTTCGAAAAAGCTTCCTCCAATGATGGATTTCTTCCTGCTGGGTGAAGCTTTCCTTGAGACCTCATGGACAGGTCGTCAAAAGGTGAATTCGTATCCAAGCTTGGAGAACCAGGCTCCTGGATCTGTCCAGTCAAAGCAAAGTAAGTTGCTCTGGGTTTGGGTTGCTCCTCTGCCGACAGCATTTTCAAACGCTTTGGTGCTGCAGCCACTTCCCCCTGTTCTGTCTCTCTCTGCCTCTCTCGTCCAGTTTCCAAAGTTTCCTGTTGTGGTCCTTTACTTGTATCTTGTTCCAAACCTGTGATGCTCCATTTAGGCAAAGCGCCAATCCTCAGATATCTTGGCTGTTGTTCTGGCATCCCTGGCAAAGCTGGTTCAGAGTTCCTCTCTTCTGTTGGCCTGCTCCCCTCTGAGCGTCTGGAGCGGAGCGTCATGGCTTTATCCTCTCTGTGAGCAGATGGGACGCTCTCACTCACTGCCCTGCTTTCATCCACTGCCTGCACAGTGTCAAAGGAATGCAACACACGCTGAGGACTCGATGGAGAAACCGGCTCTTTGTAGACGGCAGTGACCAGCGTTCCCTCATCACTACTTCCTCTCCTCAACGACGGGCTGCCGTGGGAATCCTTGGCCTTGGCCTCGTCCACCATCATCACGTTATGTCTCTCTACAACATTTTCAAACAGGGATGCTCTAACTTTTTGAACATCAGTGGTGGGGGCACTGTCCTTTGAAGCAGAGCTTAACATCTGTTCAGCCTCTGGTCTTTCATCCATGGAAGTCTGAGAAAGTGAATCTTTGAAATCCTCAAATGTCCTCCGCTCACTCGGGGTGATGGTTGACTCTTCAGCCTGAGAGAGTGCAGAGACAGAGTGGATTGTTAAGAGCTGGGACTAAAAAGCATTTAAAAACAGGGCTTTGCACCAACAAAACAAAACCAACAAAAGTGAAAACTAGGAACTTTTGCCATTTTACTCAGAATAGAAACAACACCAGAGACTTGCGTTCACTTTCATCCTCATCAGAATAATACAACTTCATCAAAGGAACGCTGATTTGAAAACAGAAAGGGCCAAAACAGGACACACAAAGAATTCAGAGTGATTGAGTGCAAAGTGTCAGTGTGGAAACGGTATCCCCTTGTTCTGTCTTGGCCTCATAACAGTGGGTGTGGTACCGGGTTGGTAATCAAAGCCTCCCTGTGTTGACCTTTTCCCAGTGATCTCCTCTGTGTGTGTGTGTGTGTGTGTGTGTGTGTGTGTGTGTGTGTGTGTGTGTGTTTCATAACCCACAGCCAGCAGGGAAGAGTAATGTGAAGCATTTTCTTATGTTTCACAGGTCTCTACATGTGTGACAGCGACAATTCTTTTCACTGCAATGCCCCCATGACCACTGGGGGGGAGGGGACAAACTTGAATATACTCACTCTCGATGGCGACATACTTGACCCATTTCCGATGTATAATAGTTAGTTAACGCCCCCAAATAAATGATTATTTTGTTAGCTCCTTCATGTCAAAATCTATTCCTCTAACCAGTTTTTTGTTTGTCTTTTCTTCTTGTTGCCAAATACCTAGGTTTTATTTTGGCATGAGATTACAAGAAACACACAATGGTGCCACTCTGTTTTGAGAATAGCATGTGAAAGCTTTTCCAAGTCCTAAGCTGTGACACAATTTCTCATTGTTATTTTCTTTGCCTGTTAGATAGACTGAGACTTATGAAAAACTAGTTCATATAAAGCTTAGTTCCCTCTCTTACCCTCATCTGAGGATCTTTGCTGATGTCATGGTGCTCTGTCGCCTCACTGCCAGGGTCTGGTGACCTCTCGGATGAAAACCTGATAGACATACACCAAATGAGACAAAAGCCATGCATGGAACAATGGAACAGCTGGACAAAGACGTGGGACAAGAGCAAGCTGGAGGCGTGGAGCGTAGGTCTTACCTTTTGGTCAGGTCGAGGGGCAGGGGGCGGGGCTTCAGAGAGGGTTTCAGGACAGGGCTCTGTGTTGGTGTGGGGTCCTCTGTGAGCTGCTTGATCAGCTGTTTAACACCCACTGCTGGTTCAGTTTCAGGAACTGGCTGCACTGCAGTGGGAACATCTTGGCCTGTGGAGCCAGCACCAGGAGAGGAGGAGGAGGAGGAGTCCAGGAGAAGACTGATTCGTTTCTTGATGCTAGCAGCACGCCTCTGCTCATCAGGTTCCTTTGATGTCAGTTCTTCTGTTGTTTTGATGCTTTGGTCTGATCCAACTGTTGCAGATTCAACATCAGTTCTCTGTGGTGTGGCACTGTTGGGAGTTTTCTCTGTCACCTGTGGTAGCACCTTCTCTTCTGGAGTGTTTTCTTTAGCGTCTGCCTTGGGAGTTTTACGATGTAGCGACAGACCAATGGACTCAAATTTAGATGTTAAGTCAGCTGACAGCGGTCGTCTTCCAGTCCAGCGAGGCGCAGAAGTTGGTGCCTCCGTCTTGTTTGAACTGTCGAGGAAAATGGCTGATACAGGTCTTGTCCGAGAGCCTCTAGGCTGGGGTCGAAGTGACACTGCTGCCTCAGGTTTAGCTTTAGTGTTTTCCTCTTCCTCCTGCCCACAAAGATCCAGAGAACCCATGGACTTTGCTCTTGATATGGAGGAACCTCCTTTCTGATCCTTCTCATCTTCGTTCTTAGTAGATCCAGACCACTCTGCTGGAAGCTTTTTGAAGGTCTTGGCGTAGGCTATGCTTGATGGAGAGGGTCTCTGCCTCACAGGTGGAACTGGAGAAACAGGTTTGCCAGGGTCTCCAGGAATAAGAGGAGGGGCTGGTTTAAATGGATGGACTACAGGCTTGGTTGTTTGTCCAGCGCTCAATCTGTTGGATGTTTTGATGGTAGTAGAGGTAGGTCGGTTGGGGTTGGTTGACCCTGGTCTTGGTTTGCCAGTAGGAGGTGTGTGTGGTGGTTTTGGACTGCTAGGAAGCTCTGGTTTTGGTCCAGGAGGGCGAATGACCTCTGGTCTGGGTTTGGGTTGGGGTTTTGGAGCGAGTATGGGTTTAATGGTTGGGTTTCTCTCCACAGAAAAAGGTTTGGGGCTGAGCCTGGGTTTGGGGCCCGGGACAGGTTTGTTGGGCTCTGTCGTGATGATGTGGGACTGGTTGATGGGGGGGATCTCAATGAGAGCCTTGTTACTGGAGTCAGTGAGGGGACTGAGGTGAAGACGTCCTCCCACCCCTGTCCTTCCCACCTCCCCAGCCTGAACCTCCACCTGAGCAGCCATCGTCTTCAACAGCACCTTGAAATGAGAGGAGAAACTTCTAATCAGGAGGACGACACCAAACAGAACAACAGAGTGTGATAAAGAAAAATCAAACGTATAATTAGCCTCTGGCTCTTAAGCCTCCCTCTGTCTGCTCTAAACGTGGACTTTGTCTTGGGAGCGGCTGCACGTTTTTAGATTGGAGTGTGGGCGATATTTGCACAATGCCATTGATCACTATTGCACGTGAAATCACACGTGTTAACAACTGAACCACAGCCAACAAAATCAAAGGGCTAATAGTCTGGTAAACCTACAACAGATGCTTTTATCAGAAAAACTATTATCACATACAACAGTGAGGACAGCAAAAACAGAGAGTAACTATTGGACTATAAAAACTGAACTGATATTCATGCTAACACACTGTCCTAGCTCATCAGGAAAGTTAAATGAAACAGAGTTTATGTTGTTGTTATTGTTGGCACACACCTTCTTCCTCCTAAAGCTTTAGAAAGTCAACAATCAGCTCTTGTTGGTGCTACTTTAGATAAAATGTAAAATAAAAATCAATCTTTCATTCTTCAGGCACAACACAATGTTAATGTCCACTAAATTTAACCATGATCAAATTCTCTTTCAAATAAGACTCTAACACCAATTGCAGCAGAAAATTTTAAGGTGTATTCATCTACATTCATGTTTTCATTTCATCTATTTAAATGGGCTGCTTCTGATTTACATGCACTGTATTTGTTTGGCAGCATCCTTTGTTGACTCTTGAAGCAGATTGCTTAAAGCTGGTTGTGCACAAAAAAAGCTAATAAGAGGGTGTGACAATATGTTAACAACACGGTCTGTGTGACTGTATATTCAGGATGAACACAGTTGATACAATTCTCAAAACAATATCGAACCACTTGTTACAACAAGTTCAACATGTGCTTGTGAACTGCATTTATATTAGGTGTATCAATATATTGCCCACCATTATCTTTTCCTAAAAGCATTCGAAAACACTGTTTAAATGTGTCGTCCACTAAAATCGAGACTCCTCCAACATGACTGAAGATCAGCATCATTGTATCTAATCTGAACAATATTTCTGCCTGGAAGCTGAAAAGTCAATTAGGTAACACACCACCATTCAAAGAGCAACTGACCCTCACTGATGCCTTCCAACATACACACCCCACTAGTTTAGACAGACACAAAAACATATCAACAGCAGAGAGACGCGATTTATTGCCAAGGATTTAAAGTCGTTTTTGATAGTGAGAGATGTAGCCCTGGATCTATGGAACAAAACCTACAATGAAAACAGATTTCTGAAGCACAGAGCTTTACTCTCTCTAAAGATGGTAGGAGTTCATATTTCCCATACCTGATTTAGTCTCAGAGTGTCAAGAGGAATGTTAGGCTTTTACCACATAGTGCCAGAAAAATGTCTCACTCCGGCTGGAAAACTCAACCAACACAAATATGCATCTATTTGTGTCTGAACCAAGCAGGAAACTCTGGTCTTACAATCTGGAGCCCGCATGGAAGTGTTTAAAACTGCAGTTCATCAAGCATCTGAGTGAAACATCCACACCAAGATTTTAACATTAATTTCAACTGGGTGAATTACTTTAAGCTTAAAAAAAAAGAAGTTTTTTCCCTATAAGGGCATGGCTGACTCGACTGATAGGTACACTGTAGCTGTCTGCAGAGGCCTAATCCTGACTCTTTACCTCATCCTGACCTTAACAAAGCTCAGTTGAGTTCAGCATTTACAATATGTGTGATGGCTTCAAAACTTTGAATCAGAAATAAATGGGTGACATCACAGAAGCTACATTCACATATTAAAGGGTCTAAGGTCAGAAACAAACTAGACATAAAACTGTGACCAAAATACTGAGGTACATATCGAACCGGGGGTTAACTGTGTTGTTGCATCCATACACCATATGGATGCTATGTATCATTGGAGATAAGTATCGAAAAGATTTTATTGATACCGATGGCCTTATCAATTCTGCTTATAGATACGATTTTTTATAGCCGTAGATAAATCATGACAACTAGAAGCCACACATCAGGTGACGTAAATGTATTGTTTCGTTCTATGTTATTGACTGAAGTAGGCCACCCTGACAAAGTATTGATCTGTTTGGAACCTTGAGCTTGCCGTAGTTCTCCTGAAGTCAGCCATGAGCCTAGACGTCCTGTTTGGAAAACATTTTATTTTTAGTATTTTGATATTTTGAGTTTCAAGTATTGTTCAAAAAAAATAATTGTAATGTACTTCTGTGATAAAACTCTGTTTTAAAACCAAAGTTATATTGATGTATGCAATTTCCTTTGTATGTTAGCATCAAGCTAGCTCCATGTTTTCTAAATGGTTTTTGGTTTTGGTACATGAGATGTATAACATGTTGAATGTATCGTGCTGAATATGAATCTCTTGTGGTAGAGTAATGAACATTTCTTTGAATGCTCAGTTTTCAGCTTCTATAGTAAAACTTAAAGTGGAAAATCCTGAATCAGAAACTTCTTGAGAAACTGTTTTCTATCTATAGATACCTGAGGCAAAATAGTCGATGCAAGGTCCGTCTGCTCCAGTTTAATGTAAAGAATCAATAAGCGAATCATTAAGAATAAATGCTCACGATGTTGATGGATTAAACCATTTCTTATCAATTCTTGACAGGAAACGGTTCTCAATTCCCATCCCTTTGTACAATATATTTTATGTGATTTTTTTGATAATATCTTGGTTGGGACAATAACTAACTTCACAGAAACATTATGTAAAGTGACATAATTCATTTCTCTTTCTTCAAACAAACTGACTATTGATCTAGTTGTCAGGACTGTGTACCTTTAAGGTGGATCCTGAGACGGAGGAGAGGCTAGAAAACTGTACAAAGTCATTGTTTTCTTTTCATGTTGTCACACAGGCAAATCAGGCTTACTCAGTGAATGGGGATTCCTCTGCAAACACACACCACTCTGCCATTTCAACTCTAGCTCCTCCCATGACGAACTTTCATACGTTTATCTGGAACTGACTCTGCAATCTAAAGATAACTAAGTGCTATAATATATTTCTGATAACTAGAGTTTATCTGCCTCCATTCCTGTTACACACTTTAAGAATAATCAGTGCTATCAGTTGTTACTGCTATAAGATGTAAAACATTACAACTCAAGCAGTGCTGTGTTGGCCCTTTAAGAGGCTCTTTTTTTCATGGCTGATAATGCTTTCCACATGTTTCTGTGCAGAGATACTCAACAACACAGCAAAGCAACAGTCCACTTAGAAAAATGGCATGCATGTTAACACAAACAACCCCTGCTAATCTTACCTGACAAGATGTCAACCGTCCGCCGTAGAGCTCTGGCTTTTGTAGTTCCCCAGCAGCGATGTCATATCACACAGGAGGGGGGAGTTGAAGGAGCCTAAGACAGAAAGCACACAAGCTCTTCACTCGTCGGGACTGCTGTGGTAGACAAAATCACAGCAGAGCGACTCGGGGCTGTGTGAATGCTTCCTCACTGCGGTGTTTGCACGCCTCCATACTGAAGCAAACAGATGATCATGTTTACTCTGACACAGACTTGAGTAAACAAAGTCACACCCAAACATACATTCCCGCTAATGAAATACGTCCAGGCGCAAAAAAGGCAGAGGAAAGTCATTAACTGATTGCTGCAGCTTTATGTTTACTTTTACTTCCTGATTTGCATTTACCCTCGATCAGGACTCACCAGCCGTCACTCACTCACACACACACTCATACACACATGTATATCTATGTAAATTTAATCTGGTTACACTGGAACCAGAAATGTTGCAGCTCTTTTCTGTCTGAGGAGCCGGCCCCTTCTCTGTCTGCACTTTCGTCAGTGTGTGTCCTTTTACGAGCATCAACTGATAAGCTTCAACTTCTTTTATCCACAGGCTCCCTGCATCACAAACAGGAAAGGGAAATGGAAAGATACTGTGAAGTCACAGAGACTTGTGCTTTGCTGAAACAGATTTTAAAGTTTGAGAACTTGAACTTTAGATGCTGACAGGAAACGCCTTCGCTAAGATGGAATGCTAAACATTCACTGAGATGGTGGGTCGAGCAGCACAGCAGGGATTAGGAAAGTGTCTGCCTTATATAGCCATAGACATACCACTTTTCTGCATCTCACTCATTATAGAAAGCCTCAAACAACAACAACAATCAACAATGAAACCAGGGTATAATTTGATTCTAGCTTGAGGTGAGCATGGTGAGCACTGGAACCATTCAGCCAGCGTCTTAAAAACCCTGCTGTACAACAAGTCACATGAACATTTTTGCATTTTTGGCAGGGATCACTTACAGAAGGAGAGTGGGGCATAGGGTAAAGCAACTCAGTGTTTGTTATGTTGTGTATCAATCCAGTAACCTGGTCCAGCCAGTTATGCAGAGGAAACTTTCCTTTCGTAGACAATAGACGAGTACACGTCAACTGATCTATTACAAGAAAAAAAAGAAGTGTATTCACTCCGGTGAGCCCTCATTGTGTCATCAAAGCTTTTAGTCACAATCCACAGACATGCAAATGTGATTTAGTGATGCAGCTTTTGAGAAAATCAAGGCTGGTGTTGACGCTGATGATAAAAACAAGTTTGGGATCGCTTGTATGCTATTTTTAGGTGGATTGTTATTACTTCATCTGAGCCAGGGACCTTAATCAACATGTAATGTAAAAATATGTATGAACATTACCAAACATAGTAAAAAGAAAAAAATAAACATTCAAATTTTCATCACACTTGCTCTGTCTGATCTTCTTTCACACCAGTCAAGTTCTCATCAACACAAGGTCCATGAGAGGACCACTGTCAAAAACTAAGGGATTTTCCATACTTACACAGCACAACTAAACATTTCGGGACAAGAAAAGCTAAAAAACGGGGGTATGCAGTATGGCGATCTTAGATGGTGAAGGATAAGAATGTGTGGATGATCTGCCAAATCACAGAGATCATAGAAGCGTGTGTAGTGCACAGTCTGTCTCTCGCAGTGCTGTCTGTGCCATATGTCTGTCGACCCAAGTTTGCTAAATTACTGCCCTAATTAAAGAAGTGTTTCAACAGCTCATCGTTTTACATGGTCTTTTATCCCTTTTCTGTTTGGGCTGTGGTTTTAAACAGGTAAATTGGTTAGTTTTACGGGTAAATAACTTGTAAAATAGTCTAAACAATATAAAAGAAAACACTGTGATAAAATTGTGATCATGATTTTGCAAAAAAAAAAAGAAGAAATCTTGATATGTATTTATTTCCATATCGTAAACCCCTAGGTTTAGATACAGTTACTCTACAAGGAATGTAAATGGAGGACTATCATGCTCATTTATTGCAGCACAATGTTTCGCACACAGATATGTGATTACAGACTCTGTACTGGCTGCTTCAAATCCTCACTGTGGATCCAAAGTGTGCAGGAACTAATCATGAAGCTGGGCTTTTACTATGCTGATTTTGAGCTATCTGTGGCCAAAATTATTTGGACACTTGGAACTTTCCAGATATTTAAGTTGTCTTTGTTGAATTGGTCAGTAAAATACCATTAAATCAAATGAAATACCTAAAAAAAAAAACATCGTTATGCTCTGTACACCAAAGGAAAGAGCCATTATGCTGCGATTTGGGTCATTTTCAAAATGATGGACTGGATCCTCCAGATCAGATCTCAACCTCATCCAGCAGATTTGAAGGAGTTGTACTATACTGTGGAGTTATCTATTGAAAGTTCAAAGGACAGTTTTTGGCCTGAGTTACTGAAGGCTTGGGCTAACATTAACATTGAAGTTCTCAAAAAATATACTGACACTATGCTCGAGATGCATGCTACTGTAACTGCTGCAAGAGGTGGACAAGCCAAATAATAAAGGTATAATCAATAAAAATAGTAGTACCCACTTTTATCATAACTTTTTGTGCACAGGGCAACCATCTGCATGTTTCATAATCATGATTTGAGAACAAAAAAGGTCGAAACTTTTACATTAGTCTAGTTTCCTAAAAGTATTTATCAACAAATACATTGGAAATGGCGAAATATGGGATCATTTTTTCCTGGTTTTGCAGTTTAGTGCAGGTGCAAGCACAAGAAGAGGTCAAGACAGATTTGACATAACAAACAATATATGGATCCAGGTAATTCAAGGGAAGAGATTATAATTACCATAATTAATTTGTATGTTTTGGATTTAACGTGACAGTCGCCAGTGTTTATCTCAGCTTCCTTGATTTGACAATAAGTCTGTCCCAAACTAGAATCAGCAACAAGTGCTAACCCTCTTCTCTTCCTCTGCACCTAAAGCAGCTCACCTCGAGGACGGGACCCGGTCCAGTCCAGAAAAAGACGCTTTACTTCATTTCAACAGAGATGAATGAAAAGAATGAAGCCCGAGCCATAAACCTGACTGAGTAGGAGGCTTTGAGACCAGACTCGTTTTAAAACTAAACTGAAGTAACAAGAACAGATGAAGACATCATCAGCTCCCTCGCTAGCTGCGGTTAGCTAACCATTAAGAAGATGAACTCCAAAATGGAAACACTGACTGAACCAGTTTGATACGAACTGGAGAAAACTTACCGAGCAGGAAAATCTCTTTCAGCCTTTTCCTCGCTGCAAAAACTTCCAACCAACAGTTAGTGCCAAAGTAAGAGTATAGTTAAGAGTAGTGACAGTGGGTTAATAGAGGGGCTAGCGGAGCAGCTAGGTTAGCAGGTTAACGCAGCTCTCCGGTCTCAGGTTTCAGTGTTGTTGACAGGCTCGTCCAGACAGCGATCAACCCGCCGCCTCTCTCTCACCGCTCAGCTCCCTTCAGCCCCTTAGCGACAGCTTAGCAACCGGCACATCACATGGTTCCGGTTAGTGCTTTCAAAATAAAAGCACTTTAACCTGGGACCCATGATGTAGCCCACGTAACAAAATATTTGTACTTCAAATTAACGGCAACAGTATGTACACAGAACTCATCATAAAAAATACTTTAATTGCTGAACTGCTTACTTTTAATGCTGAAAATACTCTAATAATTATGTAGAATAAATGAATCATTGGAATATGTTTCACTTGAACAAGTATCCCTTTATGTCTCATAAATTTACCAACTCACTCACGTGTAGTGGAGCCCAGTAAAATTGTACAAAAAAGGAATGTCGTCGTCATGAGTTGCTGTGCGATGAATAAGAGTTGTTCTCATAGTTACTTAAGACAACAAGTCATAATTATGAGTTGGTGATTTATAATAATTTGCCTCAATTTCATACTTTTTTGCATACTAGGTAGTGTAAGTATGAGATAATAAAATTAAATTATACCTATACATCTTTTATTGTAGCCAAGCAACAACCTCTGGTTTAAAGAAATAAGATAATACAGAGTGCTTAACCCCGCCCCCACCCACACAGATAGATAGATAGATAGATAGATAGATAGATAGATAGATAGATAGATAGATAGATAGATAGATAGATAGATAGATAGATAGATAGATAGATAGATAGGATCAAATAATTTTTCACTTAAGTAACCATATTTACAACCTGGCTGACATGTGGGAGGTTCATAAAGCTTTTTTCCTATGTTTACTTTGGTATTCTCAAGTTGTGGATGATCAAACAAATAGGCCTATGGAGGTCTCAAGACTTAGAGATCCCTCCCAGTCCCTTTAACTTATCTTACAATCAAACTGTTCACTTTCTTTAAACAACACAATTAGCTTCATCTGTAATAGTGTTGTTGAAAGCAGGTGTGTCATGAGCAAGGCACTACTCTTGCGCCCACTTTATGGTACATTTATTTTGAAAGGTACATCCCCATTAATTCCTGGCTGATGTTTAACTCAATTTGAATAACTTGACGTATATCGTGTTTAATAAAGACTCAAGGATTATCCCGTCCAGACTAGGAAGGGTTAATGGGTTATTTAACAGGTACAAAAATATGAGGGTATGATTTTGGACTTTGTTACATTCATACAAGCCCCTGGAAATAAATCAACAACTGAAAAGCTTGATCATTTAATCAAGTTACAGTCTCCTGTTGTACATAAATGACTGATGCTATCACTCTTGCAGAAAATGAGCAGTAAAAGAGCAGTAAATGTGAAAAATGACAATATTACAAAACTGTGGCTCAAATGAATGTTATACAGTCAATGGAAATGACTCAAACGGTCTGTAGTCCATTTAAAGACAGTCATGAGCTGCCCCCATGTGGAGAAAAGTGTGAACTACATCAGACAGGTGACAGCCAACCTCCTAATTGGATAGTGACTTCTTGGGTTTGACCTTCCCAACCCATGATCCGTCATTGTCCTTGGAAACAGTCAAATCAAGGATCAAACAGCCAGTCTTTTGATTGTGCAAAATTATTTGTTTCAACAGACCAAAATTAATTTTTCATTGAATATTTGCTCAAAATTAAATGTGGGCTAAAGAACCCACTGACAAAAAGGTAAAACAGAAGAGAAAAAGAATGAGAAAGAAGTACTCATATGTAATATGTAGCTTATCTCAGCAGTATAAACTGGATCTTTGTTAAACCAACAGACCTAATCTCTTAATACTGTTTTCACTCCCTTACTATGAGAACATTTTGTTTTTCTGTTGTTACAAAACTCTAGGGCAGTTATGTCAAAGCAGCAGTCCCTCAGATGTGTCCTCTGTGAAACACTGAAAGAACTCCAATATTGATCAGCTTTTATCTGTTCTACACTGCAGTCAAGATAAAATATCTTGGCACTCTGAGTATCTAGGAAAGATTTGATGGAGCTCATACCTGCAGCTGGCTGACTGCTATTCTGATATAAAGCACCCACAAACCAAATCTTATCCACACGACTCAAGGACCATTGATGTAAAACTCAGGGTGAGTTCAAGACAGGTGAGAGTCCAACATCAACCCAGTCACTCTTTGTATCTGAACAAAGGGTTTTCCATGAAGCTTTCAGTGCAGCAACAGTTTGTGGCAAAGCTTTGACGTCGCTGTAGATGAATGCAACTCAAACTGGTGATGCGTCAACAAAAGAGGATCAGGCCTTTAAAGCTACATTTACAAGTAGCACGGGCTCTGGCTACATTCTGAAGCACATTTCCATAGGTTAAAACAATTTGCATGGAAGTAAAAACAAGGGGAGGGGGGGATCAATGAAAGGAAGCTTCTGCTTTTTCTTTTTCTTCTTTCCTCCTTTCTCATCTGAAAGAGACCACACCAAGGACACAGCTTAGAGAGAGTCTGAAACTCAACATTTTAGCTTCAGAGTTCATATCTGTCTGACTTTGAAAGGACAGGTTTCATGTACAGATGTCAGACCTGGTTCAAGCACAGGCTGTGGAGGAGAAGCTGGACCACTGTCCAGCTGCAGGAGCGCTCTCTCAAAGGCCTGACTGAAGGAGTTTTGGAAGCTGGGCACAGGGACACGGTCTGAGCCGTCACTCTCTCCATCGCTGTCTGCAGCTGGGGGGGCCAGCAGCTTATCTGTGTGGCAAAAAATAAAACAAAAACACAATCGTGACATCAGGACGCCTCCAGGTTTGGCAGACCAAAACAGGTTTTACTGGGAATTCACAGTTTGATGTGAGGCAACAACAACATGTGACCTGTACAGACACACAGCACATTTTCATGTTGGGGAGAGTGGGGGCGAATTGAACCGGGTTTTTTTTTTTTTTACTTATACTGTTCTTTAAGCAATGGAAAGTAATGCAGAAGTAAAATAAAAACATCTACCTTTATTTCAGGCTGTTTCCTGTCAGTGGAGATGCTTGGAGTGCAGACATGAGAATAAAGGCAATGAAATATGACTTCTTAAAAAAAAAGTTGTCTTGTGGTTCAACTTGCCCCACTCTCCCTACTAAGCAGCAAAAATAGAGATGAACATGATTGCAAGCCAGAAGAAACAACAACAACAAAAACATTCAGTAATTAAACAACACAAGAGTTTAAAAAGGGGTCTGATCCTGACAGACATCTAAGAGAAACATCAAGATATCTGACTTACTGGAGTAACATTCATCACCACTGACAGACTTTTGATGAAATTTAAATACAGACAGTAACAAATGTGATCATCCAGTCTTTAGGTTCAGCTGAAGGCTGTGCAGTCAAGTATTTAATCAAGCACTTCTATGTTTTAGTTCACGTTTAATGCCAGGACTAACATTTGGCTCCACAGTGTAACAATTTCCGGCTGCTGCACAGAATGGTTCATTTTATTTTGACCTTTATTTTCAAAAGGGAGGAGAGTTTAACACTACATTTAAGATTACCATACATATTTTACAGAAAGAACAGAATCTTTCGACAGAAACATCTACAGCCGAAGCTTCTGTTGTGGGGATTCAGCCTCTTAGTAGAAAAAGAGCCAAGCGAGTCTCTACCTGATTTTTCAATGCGTGCATATCTCTGGCATTACGGTTACATGGTGAAACTGGCATGACTTCAAATTAAAAGGGAGACGGCTGAAAGAAAAGCCTCGTGCAAGCTGGGCAATCAGTCATTGAGTCACTCCATAATGAATGAATGAATGAACACGTGAAAGAAGAGTCGCCGTTATGTTACCGTAATGTTAAGGATATACACGCATTGAAAATCAATTGGCTGCAGGCTGACCGCGGTAACCTGCTGAACAGCTGAGCGCCCCCGTCCTGAATGGACTTGAGTAGTGAGTACAGTTTATTTTTGTCTGACCCAAAGGCTTCTCAGAAGTGATGAGTGGGTCTGTGTAACAAGGGTGAAAGGTTGACAGGAAGCTTATTTATGACAGGCTGCCTCTTGGACTCTTCACAGTCAGCCATGGGTCGACCTGGGGCTCTGATGTGGACATGGACACTGTTTGTTTACCTGAGTTGGATGAATGTGGATCACACTTTTGCAAGGCCGTGAGTTCACTTCAAATATTTAAAAAATCCAGCACCAGATTTNATTGATGTAAAACTCAGGGTGAGTTCAAGACAGGTGAGAGTCCAACATCAACCCAGTCAGGTATCTGAAAGTCATAAAACGCATAAAGCAAACACAAGGGCCCACTGTTGAAGTATTCCTGACTTTGCATCTGAACAAAGTGTTTTCCATGAAGCTTTCAGTGCAGCAACAGTTTGTGGCAAAGCTTTGACGTCGCTGTAGATGAATGCAACTCAAACTGGTGATGCGTCAACAAAAGAGGATCAGGCCTTTAAAGCTACATTTACAAGTAGCACGGGCTCTGGCTACATTCTGAAGCACATTTCCATAGGTTAAAACAATTTGCATGGAAGTAAAAACAGGGGGGGGGGGGAATCAATGAAAGGAAAAGGTGAAGTGGACTTCAGTGTTGTCTACTTGGTGTGAACCATAGATGTGCTGAACAGAAGCTTCTGCTTTTTCTTTTTCTTCTTTCCTCCTTTTTCATCTGAAAGAGACCACACCAAGGACACAGCTTAGAGAGAGTCTGAAACTCAACATTTTAGCTTCAGAGTTCATATCTGTATGAGTTTGAAAGGACAGGTTTCATGTACAGATGTCAGACCTGGTTCAAGCACAGGCTGTGGAGGAGAAGCTGGACCACTGTCCAGCTGCAGGAGCGCTCTCTCAAAGGCCTGACTGAAGGAGTTTTGGAAGCTGGGCACAGGGACACGGTCTGAGCCGTCACTCTCTCCATCGCTGTCTGCAGCTGGGGGGGCCAGCAGCTTATCTGTGTGGCAAAAAATAAAACAAAAACACAATTGTGACATCAGGATGCCTCCAGGTTTGGCAGACCAAAACAGGTTTTACTGGGAATTCACAGTTTGATGTGAGGCAACAACAACATGTGACCTGTACAAACACACAGCACATTTTCATGTTGGGGAGAGTGGGGGCGAATTGAACCGGGTTTTTTATATTTTTTTTTACTTATACTGTTCTTTAAGCAATGGAAAGTAATGCAGAAGTAAAATAAAAACATCTACCTTTATTTCAGGCTGTTTCCTGTCAGTGGAGATGCTTGGAGTGCAGACATGAGAATAAAGACAATGAAATATGACTTCTTAAAAAAAAAGTTGTCTTGTGGTTCAACTTGCCCCACTTTCCCTACTAAGCAGCAAAAATAGAGATGAACATGATTGCAAGCCAGAAGAAACAACAACAACAACAACAACAACAACAACAACAACAACAACAAAAACATTCAGTAATTAAACAACACAAGAGTTTAAAAAGGGGTCTGATCCTGACAGACATCTAAGAGAAACATCAAGATATCTGACTTACTGGAGTAACATTCATCACCACTGACAGACTTTTGATGAAATTTAAATACAGACAGTAACAAATGTGATCATCCAGTCTTTAGGTTCAGCTGAAGGCTGTGCAGTCAAGTATTTAATCAAGCACTTCTGTGTTTTAGTTCACGTTTAATGCCAAGACTAACATTTGGCTCCACAGTGTAACAATTTCCGGCTGCTGCACAGAATGGTTCATTTTCTTTTGTCCTTTATTTTCAAAAGGGAGGAGAGTTTAACACTACATTTAAGATTACCATACATATTTTACAGAAAGAACAGAATCTTTCGACAGAAACATCTACAGCCGAAGCTTCTGTTGTGGGGATTCAGCCTTTTAGTAGAATAAGAGCCAAGCGAGTCTCTACCTGATTTTTCAATGCGTGCATATCTCTGGCATTACGGTTACATGGTGAAACTGGCATGACTTCAAATTAAAAGGGAGACGGCTGAAAGAAAAGCCTCGTGCAAGCTGGGCAATCAGTCATTGAGTCACTCCATAATGAATGAATGAATGAACACGTGAAAGAAGAGTCGCCGTTATGTTACCGTAATGTTAAGGATATACACGCATTAGAAATCAATTGGCGGCAGGCTGACCACGGTAACCTGCTGAACAGCTGAGCGCCCCCCGTCCTGAATGGACTTGAGCAGTGAGTACAGTTTAGTTTTGTCTGACCCAAAGGCTTCTCAGAAGTGATGAGTGGGTCTGTGTAACAAGGGTGAAAGGTTGACAGGAAGCTTATTTATGACAGGCTGCCTCTTGGACTCTTCACAGTCAGCCATGGGTCGACCTGGGGCTCTGATGTGGACATGGACACTGTTTGTTTACCTGAGTTGGATGAATGTGGATCACACTTTTGCAAGGCCGTGAGTTCACTTCAAATATTTAAAAAATCCAGCACCAGATTTTACAAAGTGGTCACATACAATTTATGTATTTCAAAATATGTCTTTATTAGACAGACATGAACAAATACAAATGTTATTTTTTGTGTTTATTCTTTATCAGAAAAGCGAATAATACTGAAGTCCTGATGGTTTAAATGTGTCATTTCTGAAAACTGTTGGTACCAAAGTCAACAAATCACAGAGAATATGAAAAAAAAAACTAAACTGAATTCCTCTAAATTCTTTGGTTTACACTTTGAAACAGACCTTTCGATATTTCACCACAGATTTTCAATAAGGCTCATGTTCAAGGTTTGAGTTGACCATTCTAAGACCTGGACCCTGTGCTTGTTTTTGCCCTGCAGGATGAAACAGCAGCAGTGTCTATTAATAAAAAGCAGACCTTCATCATTGAATGACTTCAATCAATCCATCTTTGTTTATAGAGAACTTTTCATACAATGAACATAAAGTGATTTACAATCAGTTACAAACAATCCCACATGCTCTTCACCCCCACTCTGTCCCACACACACACACATACTAATCTATATGAGGCTATATTAGGCTGGGTATAGGTGACTTGAACCAAATGACTCAATACTCAAAATGTCTGATGTGTTTTTAAGAAACCAAATAATTCAAAGTTATAATCGCTTTTTAAGGATTTGTTTAGTTTTTGGCTACGTCTGTATAAAAAAAGAATTGACCTCAAGACCTTAGAGTGATTCTTACAGCAATATGTCACAATGGGACGCATGAGATGTCTGAAACATTTTTCTTGTATGGGGTTTACAGGGAAGAAACTGAAAAAAATTCTTAAAACGTGGTTCGTAGCATCAGTGTCAGAATGTTTTTTTTTACAATATTTACTATATGTGTGTATTTTTTGGTGTGTAGGCAGTACATGGTAGCCATTCCTGCAGTCATCGGAGCTGAAACATCTGTCTGTGCAAGTCTCTTGAAGCCCAATGAGACTCTGGTCATGACCGTCACGTTAAAGTCCCAAGACAAGAATATGACTCTGTTGGAGGAGACGTCCAATCAGGGGTTTCACACCTGCGTTAAGTTTCTGGTCAGCTGACTCATTTTTTTATTTTCTGAATATGTCTATCCATGTGTAAAAACAGCTCAGTCTCTGTATAAGTTAACTTATAAAACAATGTAAAACACAGGTCAGGTTTGATAAGTGAAGTCAGTTCTGAACCATGAAAAAATGTTGATAATGAACGGGTTTTTATTGCTCTTATTGTTACTCTTTTAAGTTATCATTTCAACCTGACCATTCAAATTGTAAAAGGTTTTAATATGAAGCTAGAAAATAAGCCATTCAGAGTGACCCATTATATCATGTGAAGACTGTCTGTTTATATTGTACTCAACCCAACTTTATTTATAAAGCACTTTAAAATACAGCTATGTTGGCCAAAGTGATGTACACAGTTCTGAACTATTAATACTTAACAGTGACAATAACTATCGTAACAACAAACTGATAGATAAAGTAGTTACACATAAAATGGATTGTTTGTAAAAATGATTTTTTTTTCTCATAATTGAAAACGAAGTATGTAAAAGAGGTTTTTGACTGAGTTATAATCATTTTTCTCATTGTTTCAAAACTTTCACAGCCTCCTCTAGTGCAGAGTAAAGTTTTTAAGTTGGAGGTGGAGGTGAAGGGACAAACATTTTACTCAAAAGAAGTCAGAAAAGTCATCATCGAAACCTACGAACCCAGAACATTCATCCAATCTGATAAACCCATCTACCTCCCAGGACAAACAGGTAACTTTTATTTGTTCATCTACCAAAAAATCATCAGTTTTTCACACGTTTTCAGGAATAAACTTCTTTTGAACATTTGTTTGTGGTACGAAAGAGATGAGATTTTGTTTTTGAATATGGAGTAACATAAATTAGATACATTCGTCCTCAATTACGCCATATTTTCATGATTCATACAGCATAATGCAGGTTATTTAAATACACATAATGTGGTGTATTTTAACCCTGTGGTGCATCGCGGTCACTACAGTGGACACCTATTTAAAAGTTATTTACTCCTAAATTCAATGGTTCATGTGGTGGAAATTCATATTAGCCTGTGTCAGGATATTTTTATTCTTCTTAGGGTCTGAAATTTTTTTTTCCAAACATAAATATATGTTTATATATGTTATAGAAAAACATTTGAGGGTGAAAAAACGTATAAACTATAAATTAGTCAGTGTTAAAATGGATGAAAAAGAGTTCAAATGTTTCGCAAAACATTAAAAAACGATTATTCAGGAAATTACCAAGAAAAAAAACAATAAAAAAAGAAGTCAAACAAAAAAAAAAGAAATCATATTCACTTGAAGTTCACCCTGTTCCATGTTGAATGCTCAGTTACAAATATTTGAAAAAAAAAAAATTGAAAATTTTTTACATGCCTTAGGACAAATAAAAACACTCAAGGGAAAAATCCTGACACCGAGTTTCATAATTCATGCATTAGAGGGTTAATATGAAAAGGTGAGTGGCAACCCCTGGTAATGGTGCCATTCAGAGTTTCCACTTTAGGCTGGCTCAAAAAGTTAAGAAATCTCCAATGAAGCCTAAATTAAAGCAAATACAAAAATGTTTACAGCCTGGATTAAAAATCGTTTTGTTTTCTGATTCTTATTTCTATTGAGACAAACTGCACTGTAGCTGAATTTCTTTGACACATCCATTTGATTAAACTGAGGATTAGAGTTTTTTCCATTGTCAAATGTGTGGCACAGCTGACCTGACAGACAGGTCAGTCCTCTTTCATGTTTGCTAGAAGACTAAAGTCTATCTCAACTCAAGCTTTTGGCCGGTTTGCAGCTTGATCCAAGTTTATCTTGAGTCATCGTTTGCTGAATAGTGAATGCCAATAATTACCTCTGAACCACCTCTTCAGAAACCAATAAACAAATAAAGAAAGTCCCTGAGTCATACTTGCTTTGGTCGGCTGTAGAGACAGACCTCCTAACATGGGCTCTAACTGGGGGTGCTTAGCTTTTGTAGTTGTTTGATTAATTGCAGTTTGTTTTACACCTTGCGTTAGTTTGTTCATGACAGGTGTTCTTAAATATGCGGCCTCATCAAGTGAAATCCGACCTTTCAGCATTGATGCTGCCATCACAGAGGCGCAAGTTACCCATGATGCCATGGGCACTAACACACCCCAGTTCCATCACAGATGCTGCTTTTGAACTTTGCGTTGATAACAATCTGGATGGTCTTTTTCCTCTTAGGGCCGGAGGACACCACATCCATGATTTCCAAAAAACAATTTGAAATGTGAACTCATCAGACCTCAAATCATGATTAAAGGTCACAGGCGTTCACTATTGGTTATTGGTCTTGCCACTTACATGCAGAGATTTTCAGAATCTCCTGATTATATTATGGACTGTTGCTGATGGAATCCCTCAATTCTTTGCAATTGAGTGTTGCGAAACATTGTTCTTAAACTGTTGGACTATTTATTTTCCACGCAGTTGTTGACAAAGTGGTGTTCTTGGCTCCATCTTTGCTTGTTAACAGCTGAGCCTTTTAGGGATGCTCTTTTTATACCAAATCATGACACTCGCCTGTTTCTAATGAACCTGTTCACCTGTGGAATGATCAAAACAGTTGTTTTTTTCAGCATTCAGCAACTTCTTGCGTTGCTCTTTTCCCAGCTTTTTTGAAATGTGTTATAGGCATTAAATTCAAAATGAGAAAATATTTGCACGAAAACAATTAAGTTTATCAGTTTGAACATTAAATATCTTGTCTTTGTGGTGAATTCAGTTGAATATAAGTTGAAGAGGTTTTGCAAATCAGTTTTCTGCTTCTATTTACATTTTACACAACATCCCAACTTCATAAGAATTGGGGTTTGTAAATTAAAAACCTTTAAACAGTGATCTTGCCTGGATAGATTGAAATATTGAAAGTTGTTAAGGTAAAGTTAAAAGTTGAAAGAGCACTGTACCCTGTTCATGGTATAAAGTTTTGTTTACTTCTCAGTACATTTCAGAGTCGTTTCACTCGACAGCCAGCTCAGACCTGCCAATCAGTTGGTGAGTATTTGACAAGCTCTTCCTCTTTCTTCTAGTAGATCTCATTTGGGTCCATTAAGAACATTGGATGTACACTCTGGGTATATTTTCATATATTTTAATAATCACAGCGGGTGAGAGGACTTGATGGCTGGCCTGAACAATGTGGCTGTGTTTGTTCAGAAGATTAACCCCATTACAACATTGCTTGAGAATTCGTTACACATGTAAAACCCAGAATCACTACAACAAGAAAAAAATAAGAGTTAAAAAAAATTCTTTAAAATTTGTTTATACTTTTCCTTTTTTTTCTACAGTACAATGTCATTGAACTTGAGGTAAGACAACACACACCTTTTTATTTTGCGCAAATTCAAGTTGGTGAAGCTTTCTTACAGAGACAACGAGTGCAAAAGAAGTTTTACATTAACCTCCAAATGTTTCTATAAAACACAGGATTCTGCGAACAACAGAGTCGGCCAGTGGCTCAACCAAAGCTCCAACGGCAAAATACTGCAGCTTTCTCACTCACTGATCTCTGAGGCCCGTGAAGGAACTTACCAAATCATTGTGCATGTTGGTGGACAGAAAATTATGTACTACTTTCAGGTGGAGAAATATGGTGAGTAACAGTTTATCCTTAAACCTTTTCATTTGGATGTATTTGGAACAGAAAAACTGTGCGTAAACATCAAAGTTTTTCTGCAGTTTTGCCAAGATTTGACGTAAAAATTGAGACCCATGACAAAGTTAGTATTGGGCAAGAAGACATCAGAGTTCAAATATGTGCCAAGTAAGTCAAAACACTCTCAGTCATCACATGCATGAATAATCACAATTAAAATTGTACTTTTATCTGTGTGAATTCTTTTCAAGTAAGAAACACGTACAAGTAACAAGTCTTTTCTTTGTTCATGTATGCAGGTATACATATGGACAGCCTGTGCCGGGCAGAGTAACGGTTGAGCTGCAAAGACCTTTGATGCTCTCAGGCCTCAGAAGGAATAACACTGTAAGTCTATAATCCATCATGAGACAATAATGTTAGACTTAGATAAAGATTGTCAAATTTATATGAACATGCACAGTGCTCAATAGATGTTTTAAACCACTCGTCATGAAAATAAGAAGCCCATACAGCATCATGAAGTGCTTTAATTTGAACTCTGTCATTCTCTACACTTCACCATTTTTAACATGAGAGGAAAGTTTTAACATTGATTCAGGTTTTTGTTCCAAGTCTCGGCCAGCGCACTGGAATCCTCCAAGGGGCCAAAAATTAATCAAGAATAACAAACAACCATTAAAACACCTTTTGCTGTTCAAGAATGAACAGAACTGGAAGAACTGGAATTTGACTATGACAATAAAACAGCTTTATTTTGCAAAACTGTGCATTTGAAAATTCATGGAGACTGTCAAGATGGCGCTCCCCTGTGTGCGACATAACGTAGCTCTCTGAGTCAAGTTTTACGTAGTAATCTATTTTACATTTCTCATACTCTCTTTTTGTATGTCTTTTTTTATTGCTGTAAGATTTTAGATTTTGAGTAATGATGTTCTGGACCTTTGGTCTAATACATTTTCTCTGACTTAACCTTCTTGAACTTTAGCAGTTCTTCCCTGATGATGGCATTGTCGAACCTGAGACACTTCCCCCCCAAGTCCCTCAAGGAGGCACAGCAGGGAAACCTGGGAAATATGGACAGAAATGCTATCACAGTCACATTTTCATGGCAGTCAATCCGGATAACCATAACAATCAATGCATGTTTTTCTTTCTTTAAAATCTTAGGGCTAATTTTTGCTTAGTTTAGTTATTTAGTTAGCTAATTGGTTATTTTCTAAGTTTGTCCTGATATAAAAGGACACATGGGCCACTAAAATGATTCTATAACTCTGAGTGTACTCTTCACACTTACACTTTAGGCAAGGAGTGTAACAGATCACAGCACTCGAGGAGGATTGACTCATCTGTCCTCCTCAAGGAAAGCTGTTTTGAGAACAACATGCAGCTTTTTTATCCTTGAGCTCCTGTTTAAATATCTGTACAGTTGTGACCAGTTTTAATAGTTTTCATGCAGCATCATGAATGGCATTGTAGGTACAAAGTGGAAAAGTGGCTTACTGTATTTTTTATTTGAACTAAACTATTAAATGCACTGAATATAACTATTTGGACTTTCCAGGCACATAAATCAGGCTGCACAACTTTTGTCATCGAGATGTCCATTTTTCGAGATGTGGATAAGCGACTGGTGTATGACTCTCTGATGCTGACTGCTATCGTGGAGGAGGCAGGAACAGGCAAGTCTCAAGGACATATTTAGATCCAGAAGAGAATTTAAAAAAAGGGATATTATTAACAGGTGGTTATGCAAATAAGAACTCCAGCCGGGTTGGCAGGATCCCGTCTCACCATGAAGTGATTTGAAATTACAATACCACCTGTTCACTGAACATAATCTTTCTTATCATTTGGCTACAACATAAAACAAGTTGACCAAAAATATTGATTCAAAGAGGGTTGGATAGACTTACAGGTAAATATCAGCACTGCCAGCATTACAGGGATAAACACCCACAACAAAACTAGGGGGCT
>RPOG01003386.1:0-35423 GCA_008086565.1 Thalassoma bifasciatum
AAGTGTGTGTAAGCTTCACTCTCCTGCTAAGCTGCAGCTCCGCCTCCGTCATGAGACATTAGATTAATTAACCACATCACAGGTCCTTCACGCTCCGTCTGATTCAACTTCTGAAGGACTAAAGGAGCCGTCTGCACCAAAGGATTCATGTTTATATCAACAACAAATGTCACAGAATTATTCATCAGAAACAAACATCAACAAACTATCCACAGAATCAAACTGAATAAAGATAAAAGTCTCAAACTTTGTTCCTCTGTTCATTTATTCATCCGTGTTTTCAGGAAAATCCCTGACAGATTTTTCTGAACAATAAGTTTCAGTTTGTCAGTCAAAGAGTTGATGGAAACCTCCAGAGTGAGTGAAGCAGCTGAGTACAGCGCCACCTGGTGGAAGAGAGGAGGCCGGCCCAGCCTGTTTGGATTCATCTGTTCATTTGTTTTGCCTTTAAAACATTTCAGTTGTTTTTAACGTTGTAAACAGTTCAAGTTTTTTCTGACTCCTCTAACATCAGCCTCAATTCTTTCAAAGTTTGAAAAATTATTATAAACTTTTCTCACAAACCTTTTTCTGGTTTATCTTTTAATTCTCTCACTTATCCTCTCGGGGAGTTTATCAATTAATCTTTCACTATTCTAAAAGTTTGCTCATTAGTTGCATCACCTTTTCATCTCTAATTCGTGTCTAATGTGTATTTCATATTATTTTTGGTAAATGAAGAGATGTTATGAATGAGTGTTGCTGTTGAATATTTTTTCCCTGAATAAATATTTTTTGAGAAATATTTATTATAAATACTTGTTAACTACTATGAAAGATATGTAAGTAATTTCTGCCATTTCAACATTACCCAAACCATTTCTTCTTAATAAGATTCACAAAGGCCCTGAATTAAATTGCTCTTTGGGATAAATAAAGATTTCTACATTAAAACTAAATGGAACAGTGTTTTTGTAATTTCAAAGATAAAATTTAACAATACTATCAAAAACATTTTTTCCTTTTCTGTTCCATCAAGCAAAACACAATTTTTATATGTATATTTACTTCTTTTTTTTTTTGTAAAATCTTTTTATTATGTTTAAATTACCTACATCAATAATGTTAACCTATTTATTTAATGTAAAACTCTTTGACTGTCAGTCATGTTATAAGGCTCATGAAATAATTTTAATGTTATTAATCTTTAAGCATTCTTTAGTTAAAAAAAAAAAAAAAAAAAAAAATCCAAAATTGAAGAATATTATAAAGAAATTGATCTGATAAGAGAAATAGTCTCTGTAAAGGTTTTATTTTACTCCCAAAAACTCACAAAGGAGTTTATAGAAGACTAATAATGGTCATAAATTTGATTTAGATGAGAATGTAAAGTTAAAAATATGACTTTAATCTGAGGTTTTTTTTTTTAATTCTTCTTCTTTTTAAAAACTGGAAATTCTGACTTTGATATCAGAACCGTGTTTTTTCACCTTATTTTTTTTTATGTCAGAATTTGGACTTAAATCCTTGTATTCTCATTTTTTTCTTTTTCTCTGGATAATTTGACAAAAATTTTGGACTTAGTTTTATTTGTTTATGTTTTGTTTTTTTAATAGTTGCTCGTATTCTCATCACTCTTTGAAATTTCAAATTAATCGCATTTCTTTATTACAGTTGCGTATATGAAAATGTTAAAACTTGAAAAGTGATTTTATCAGTTTTTTTTTCTTCGAAGTTTTTGTATTTTATTTGTATTTTAATCCTCTTGTAGTTTGATTGTTCTTCCGGACTACAATCCCCAGCGCTCATTTGAAAACGTCCTGTGATCGAATCCACCAATGGGAGGCTGCGTTGGAACCACGTGACCAGCGGCGCAGCAGATTTGAATTGTTCTCGGTTTGTGTTGATTACTTTGACCTGTTTGAATGCGTTGAAGAACATATATATAGTAAGTTTTTCGAAGAAGTTTGGGTTTTTAACTTTATTTAAGTTAAAATTCTTTAACTTTACAACATAAAAACTACGGTTTATAATCTTTAAAGACTCTTATCGGGAACAGTTGAGTCGACGCAGTGAAAAAGAAGCTAACGTTCATGTCAACGTGACGGTTCATGGATGATTTCTGGGTTTGTTTTCCTCTCACTGTCTGTGTGTTTTTGTATCATAATCTTATTTTATCCTGATGTCACAGCTGAAAGTGTCCCTGAAGGTCTGATCCGGATCAGTCTGAGAAAAAACAACGATCCTCGGGATGGAGAGTGGAGCTAAAAAAGGTCAGAAAACAACCACAAAACCTCAACTTTCACCCAAATATCAACAAACTAACTCTTTTTTTTTCTCTTTTTATGTTGTTTGTGAACAGATCTGTGCTTTATAGCGGATGAGATATTTGACTTTGATGTTTCTCTGTCACCTGCCAGGTATGAAACACCTGACTTCTCTGTAAAACTCTGTCAAACTGTAAAACTGTAATAATAATAATAATAATAATAATGCATTTTATTTCAAGGCACCTTTCACGACACCCAAGGTCGCCTTACAAAGGGTAAAAAACACATAAAAACAAAATAAAGTTAAAAACAGCAACATAAAAGCAATAGAATAAGGGACAATATTAAAACAGCAGTTAAAAACAGTAGGTATTATGAAACAGATGAGTTTTGATTTGAAGATGGGGAGGGTGGCAGAGTTATGAAGATCCGGGGGCAGTGAGTTCCAGAGCTGGGGAGCAGAGCGGCTGAAGGCCCTGCTCCCCATGGAGCTGAGACGAGCAGAGGGTACAGTGAGGTGGAGGGAGGAGGAGGATCTGAGGGAGCGAGAGGGGGTGCTGACATGAAGGAGGTCAGACAGGTATGAAGGAGCCAGGTTATGGATGGATTTGAAGGTGAACAGGAGGATTTTGTAGGTGATCCTTTGTTTTATTGGGAGCCAGTGAAGCTGTTGAAGGATGGGGGTGATGTGGTGGGAGGATGGAGTTTTGGTGATAACCCGGGCGGCAGAGTTCTGAACCAGCTGGAGTTTATGGAGGGATTTATGTGGAAGGCCGAAGAGAAGAGAGTTGCAGTAATTGAGTGTGGGGAGTGAGGGAGGGCGGAGACGGTTTTTTTTTTTTTTTTTTTTTTTACCTTGTCCTGTTCAGCATCACGACAACAGAATTGTGGTCCGGCTGCCGTATTTTGCAGAACACATTTTACTTTGCCAAGAGGAGCCGTTTGTGTAAAACGCTCCCCTTGAGATTTAAATGATATTTTTATTAGTGTTTTGTAATTTATTTTTTCTGTACATTGCCAAGGTTAAAGGGTCCTGCCTGAACGGACTAGGGTGAAAACAGATGAGGGATAGTGACAGAGGGAAAGAGCAGACAGAGAGGGAGAGATAAACAATAAAACAACAGAAGAGAACAACCACAACAACTGGACGAGTGAGCGCAGGCAGGGGATCCAAAACCAGCAGCTGATCCTGCAAGAAAAAAAAAAACAAGAGGAGAGAAAGAGAGACAGCAGACAAAAAAGAATAGAAGGACACACAGTATCCTGAGGTCTTTGACACAACAATCACTAGGAGCACCTGTGGAGAGATGAACTGGAGAGATCATGACAATCAATGAGCACAGCAATAACAATTATAAATCTATATGCACGGGAACACATGTATACACACATACTTACCTACACAAGCAGCTGCATGGGTGTGAATGCAGATTATAAGAGTTGAAGAGGGCGGAGACGGTTGATGGAGCGTAGATGGAAGTAGGCAGACCGGGTGATGCTATTGATGTGGGACTGAAATGAAATTGTACTGTGGAGGATGACACCCAGACTCTTAACCTGAGGGGAGGGGGACAGAGAGAGAGAAGCTGTTGACTCTGGAGAGGGTGGATTTGGTGCCGATGAGTAGTATTTCAGTTTTATTGCTGTTTGATATTGCTGTAAAAAACTGTCACTGATGAAACCAAAGCAAATATCAACAAACACATCAACAAACATGTGAATACTCATAGACAACACAGAAGCTTCAAAACACAAACATTTATTTTAAACAGTTTTCAATAATGTAAAACAAAAATAATCTAAAGAAGGCAACCTTTACTGGTTCCAAAACTTTTTATCTCTTTATTTCAACTTTTAATCTCCAAATTTTGACTTTTTCACCCAGAATTTTAACTTTTTTTTCTCTTGGTTCATACTTTCACTTAAAATTTTGACTTTATATCCCATTGTTTTGACTCTTCATCCCCAAATTTCAACTTTTTCCCCTAAAAGTTTTGACATTTTACCTTTAATTCTGACTTGAACTCTGAATTGAACCTTAACCTCAAAAATTTGACTTGTTGTTTTACATTAAAATTTTGCCTTTTTTTCTTCACAATATTGAAATTATTTCACAATTGATACTTTTCTCTCACAAAATTTGTCTCTTAATCCCAAAATTGTGCCTTTTCCCCTTAAAATTATGATTTTTTTTATCCCAGAATTTTCTCATTTTTCCCTAGACTTTGACTTAGACTCAAAATTTCGCGTTCACTCTCTAGATTTTGACCTTTTGTCCCATAATTTTGACTTGGCACCTCTAAATTTAGACTTTTCACCACAGATTTTTGACTTTTTCTTCCAACAATATTGTCATTATTTTAAAATTATGACTTTTCTCTGAAGATTTTCACCTTTTTGTCCCATAATTCTGACTTTTTACCTCAGAATTTTGACTTTTTACCTCAAAATTTTTACATTTTCCCCACAATTTAGACTTTTCATTGCCAAATTTAGACTTTCTACTCCAGAATTTTATCCACAATATTGACATTATTTCAAAAAATAGTGGCGTTTCCCTTCAAGGTATTTGTGCATTTATCCCAGAATTTTGCCTTTTCCTCTCAAAGTTACGATATTTTTTTGGCCTCAGAATTTTCTTTTTTCCCATATTTTTGACTTTGCTTCTCAAAATTTTGACTTTTCACAGCAGATTTTTGACTTTTTCTTCCAATAACATCGCCATTATTTCAAAATTATGACTTTTCTCTGAAGATTTTCACCTTTTTGTCCCATAATTTTGACTTTTTACCTCAGAATTTTGACATTTTTCCCATAATTCTGCCTCGAATTACTCGAGAATACCTAAGAATTACCTAAGAATGTCAGTAGCTCAGTGCAGCTTTATTATAAATATCAATGATCTGTAGAAAAAGCTCAGAAAAACACAACAATATTCTGGGGGATTTTCTAAAATCAGCCAGAGTTTTACCACCAAAAAGGAGGATGAAGCTAAAGTTGGTGAGTTACTTTGGTCACATATTTGAATTATAAACAAAGGCACAAAGCATCAAAAACACAGATTAACCTGCTCAATTTTTTAAAGCAGAGTTTAAAAAAGTAAAGTTAAACAAAGCGTGGGAGGTTAAAATACACAGAAACTAAAAATTTCCTTTAAAAAAACTCAGATAAGTTGATTATTGCTGTGATCTCAGTTGTATCTTTCTCTTCTCTGCAGCTTCAAAGGTGATGAAGATGAAGATGAAGTGTTTGTTGGTCCCCTCAGTCATAAAGAGCGGTGCGTCTCCGTTAACGTGGCGTCTCGACTTGATGGCGGCGGCGTACACGTGAGCTTGAGTCCTCTGACTGGAGAGCTGCTGGAGGCCGTGTGTCAAGAAGCGCACAAACTTGCCGACCAGCTGCAAAGTCAGGACGGAGAAAACGCCGCAGCCGCCGACGCCAACAGCAGAGACGAGTTCCTCCAGGACGCTGAAGCCAAACTGGGCGTGCTGGTTCAGGGCGGCGGCGGTGGCGGCGGCAGGCTGAGCCCCATCAAACGTCAGACCTTCTTGGTGCAGGACAGTCCCATGAAGGAGCTGCCGCCTGCTGTTCAACGCCGCATGTTGAGAGGAAGCAGCACAAACTCAGCTTCATCCGCCGGCACGCCATCCATCCGCCCGAGTCAGGCGGTTTTATCCAACCGCAGCGCCTCCATCAGCAAAGCAACATCCTCCCGCGTAAACACCAGACTCAGCACCTCCAGTCCCGTGGCTCTGGTCAAAGCTCAGCCGAAGACGGGGCTGCGAGGGAAGGCGGCGCTGGGCGTCGTGCTCCCGAGTAAACCGGCCAATCCAACGGCTTCAGCCACGAAGAGCAGGGCGGAGAAAAACGGACGACTGCAACCGCCGAGCAAAGTGGGAGACAAGATGGTGAGTCAGTGAGGGCCGGGTGATAAACTAAAAATTAGATTAAAAAGTCAGACCTTTCAAAAAATAATCAGAAAGTTCCAATTTTTGGGAACTGAGATGTTTATTAACCCTTTTTACAAAATTCACTAAAAAATATTGCTTTATCATTTCATTCATGATTTATTTCTTGTATCACATTTGACACACTGGGCAGTTTTGGACACTATTTTATCTACTTTATTACAGTATTTTAGTAAATGTGCATTTACTTCATGCAGAAAACACTTATTTTTTAAAAAGAGCAACTTTTTTGATGTTATTCTTGCTGCAACTTCTTGAAAATCAACAATGATTTTCCTGAAAATATGTGAGTGGATGATTTCATGAGATTTTGAAAAGGGCCAAAATAAAACTTCAGCTGACTGTAGTGATGTGACAATCCTCAAGGTGGTAGAATATGTTTGTAAAACTATTATTAACAGGTTTTTAAAGAAATTATGGATCATTCTAATGAGATAGAGGTCGTTGAACTCATGTATCAAATATGATACGTTTGGCATTGAGCTCAAATTTTGTCTTCTTCCTCATAATTTTGATTTTTTTTTCTTTGTATTTTTGACTTTTTATCTTAGAATTTTAACTTTTTCATCAAACATTTTTATTTCTTAACCCAGTATTGGAATTTTTTCTCAAAATTTGGACTTTATTATCTTAAATTTGGACTTTTTGTCTTATAAATTTGGCTTCTTATCTCATAACTTTTACTTCTTGGCTCAAATTTTGACTCTTTATCTTAAAATATTGACGAATAAAAATAAGTTTAAGGTGGAGAAAATGGTCCAAAAAAGAGGTAACACCGCTAACTGCTTTTTAAACATCCTTCTTGAAAAATTTGTGTTTTAGTGATGCAATGTTGTACAGTGTCTTATAATGCCAGCCCTTTTTGTTTTTTTTTTCGTTTTTTTTTTTTGTTTGATATCATTTTTCATATTCTGTAAAAAATCTCTTAAAACTCTAATAAAAATATGTTTAAAAAAAAAAAAAAAAGAGGTAAAAATGTCCAAAAAGAGTGAAAAGTGACTAAAATGGGCAAAAAGAAGTCATGAGTAACAAAAATGAACATACTTTTCAGAGGCCTAACATTTCTGTTTAAAATATTCTTCTTGTGTAATATATTAATTATCGAGACTCTGAATTTGGGGGTTTTATCAACATTTTAAGACATAGAAGCCTGTAATATCTTGCTTTAACTTTCTGAAAGGAGAGACTAAAAATATTTTACTTTTTCATGTTATTCAATTTTTTTTTAAATGGTCCTGTTTATTCAAACAGCTTCTGTTGTTTTTCTGTTTTGTTATTGAACAAAAATCCTTCATTTCTTCCTAATGTTTGTGTTTTTCTTATTTAAAATGAGAATGGGTGAAAATAAAAGGATCATCCCCATGAAAATAGTAATTGATGTCAAAATGTTGTGTGTTTGTTTAACAACACATAAGATGGGAAATCCAAAAGTAATTTCACAATAAATGCCAATTGTAATGTAGGGAAAAATAATTGTAGTTCGATTATTTTTGTGGATCTTTCAGTCCTAAAGTGAACCTGGAGATTTTCACTTGTTTGTTTTACTCTGCAGTGAGTGTGATTATTCTATGTTGTTGTTTTCAGGTGGTGGGGAGTTGGAAGCGTAGTCCGTCCTCTCGTCTCTCCAGTCGAGCCGGATCCTGCGACGATCTTCTCTCTGATTCTGCGAGTGTCGCCTCCGACGTCAGCGACTCGTCTCTGAACTCGAGTCTTCTGGGAAAACGCTCCATGGCTCCGCCCAGCAAAGTAACGCACGTCTGTGTCACTAATGTTCACGTTTTTGTCGCTTGTGGTCATCGCAACATGTGTCAGAATATCAGCTACAGTTTTCTACAGGAGATTTTTTATACTCTCCACCGGTTTTACTCAACACTGTTCAACCAAAGAGACAAACTGTTGAAAACAACCTTTGCAAGAGAAAGTGGTGAAAAAATACTTTTCCCTGAATTTTGACTTAAACTCAACATTTCACCTTTTCTGTCTGGATTTTGACCTTTTCATAATTTTGACTTTGTGCCTATATTTCAAAATTATGACTTTTTTCTCAAGATATTCACCTTTTCGTCCCATATTTTTGATTTAAGATCTCAGAATTTTGACTTTTTCCCCTAAATTCCGACTTTAACAAACAATTTCAACATTTTTCAACATCTCAAAAGTTTAATGTTTCACCTGTGAAATTTGTAAACAGGACCTAAGTGGAGAAAAAAACATTTCCCTTAATTTTGACTATGAGTCAAAATTTTGCCTTTTCCCTGTAGATTTTGACTTTTTGTCCCAAAATTTTGAATTCTCACTTCGAGATTCTTGACTTTCTTCCAACAATATTGTCATTGTTTCAAAATTATGACTTTTCTCTGAAGGTTTTCACCTATTTGTCCCGTAATTTTTTGACTTTATACCTCAGAATTTTGACATTTTCCCCTAAATTCTGACTTTAACAAACAATTTTGACATTAATTCTCGTAATTTCCATGTTTCACCTAAGAAACATTTTCGTGTAAACGGGGCCTAAGTGGTGAAAAGGGCAAGTTTAAAGTTGCAAAAATGGTCTAAAATCAGCAAAAAATTGGCAAAAAAATTAGGAGGAGGCTTAGTAAATAGTCCGAAAGTAGTAAAAAAAAAAAAAAAAAGAAAGCAACAAAAATTGGAAAAAAATTTTAAAAAGTGAAAAAACATGGAAACTACTCAAAAGTAGCAAAAAAAAAAAGTCTAAATGAGGTGGAAAAAAAGAGCCAAAAGTGACTAAAAAAGGGACAAAAAGGTTGAGGGATCTAGAAATAAATCGTAGGAAATAAATTGCAACTGCAGTTCAGGGAAAATGATGTTTTGTCTTGAGTTTGGTTTGTAAAAGTAACAAAACTTCTATGGAAGTTACAACTAGGCCTGAAAGATATAGGGCAATTGTGTTGGTATTGAGATATGAAAATTCAAGATATTAATATCCTAATATCAATGATGTAGATTTTCCCAGCTCACTCTGCATGTAAAGCCCAGACAGTCACATGATTATTGGTGATTTTCTGTTCATGTTGATGACTGACAGTGAGCTCGTATCTATTAACACCACGCTACACATCCTGTTATATTATAATGCTTCTATTTTTCTGTAAAAATGCTGAATTTCCTCTAATCCCAGAGTCAAATTGTATCATATCAATATCTAGATATCTGGCATTAATATTGAGATATGAAATTTTGTCCGTATCATTCAGCCTTAGTTACAACTGTAGAAAAAATTAAAAGTGGACAAAACGATGCCAAAGACTGAGGGAAATATGTTTGTTGTATGAGGTGAAAATTTGTCTCTGTTTGAAAATGTCCTGGAAAATAATTTCACAGACAGATTAGGACGGTGTGGTGATTTTATTATAGTTAAATTAACATGTGATGAAAATGTTTCCTCAGAGCTTTAAGAGAAACCCGTCAGCTGTGAAAGTTCCTCCTCTCCAAACCAGAAGAACGACAGACAGGAGGAACTCGTCTTCTTCTTCTTCTGTTTCCAGTTTTAACTCCAGCATGTCTCTGTCCCCCGCCAAAGGTAAAAACCATAGACCGTATAATGAGTGGACGTAACGATGTTCGGCTCAAACTGAAGCCTCCAGCAGATGCCCCGCCCCCTGGTGTCTGGCTGCAGTATAGGTCATAAGCCCCGCCCCCTGGTGTCTGGCTGCAGTATAGGTCATAAGCCCCGCCCCCTGGTGTCTGGCTGCAGTATAGGTCATAAGCCCCGCCTCCCCATGTATTCCAGATATGAGCCGGGAAAACTTTAAAAAATTACGATACCTCTTAGAAACGTTTCTCTCATCTTTACGCTAAGGTAGTATGACGATGTCATCTGGCTGCATGGTGTTCAGGTGTTTTTTTTCCTGAGAAGTTAGTTTCTCATTAGTTATTGGACGTTAAAACCGCGATATAAGTTTCGTTTTACGATAGTTGACAGCTGCCGTTCATGAGTAGTTTTTATCGGGGATATAAGAAACTTCGGGAAAGAGCCAAAAGGAGACTAAACCTTCTGAAGAAGAAGAAATAAATATTTTTATTTCTCTTTTTTACTTGGCTCCACTGGAAATTCTCTACTGCGCAGACTCTGGCTGCACAATGGCGGCTAGAGAAACGGGGTTTTTTGGCTTCAAAAACGTAGAACGGTGACAGGCGGAAGCACGCTGTCCATTCTGTATACAGTCAATGGTAAAAACCAACAAATGACCTCTGACTCCGCCCACGAGTCTCAGTTTCCTGCTTAACTTTAAACGACTGTGTTAAAATAATGTTTCTTCTCCTTTAAGGAAAACTGAACTCCTCTTTAAACCGGAGCGTGAGCGGCTCCACAGGCCCCGCCCCCCGCAGCGTCAGCAAACCAGCCAATCCCAGACCGACCCGCTCCAGCGTGTACGGCACCGCGGCGCCAGCGTCCACCACCGCTGGGCGCCGCTCGCTGTCCACGCAGGTGAGGAGGCCGTCGGAGGTGGAGCAAAGCAAAACGGCCAAGTCCACGCCGCTGAAGAAAACCGCGGCCACACCCGTTCAGATGACGCCCAATAAGAAGGTTCTAGAGAGGTCGGTCTCTGTTCCCGCCAACGCCAGCACACGGCTGCAGAGCGGACTGAAAACCAAACCCAAACCTGAGGCCATGGTCCTGCCGACGCCCAGCGGGGGGGTCAGAGGGCCCCCCCACAAAGACGGTCAGAGCCGCTCATCATTTTCTGATCCACATCTCAATTTCAGACATCAAGATCATGTGATCACCAAAGCTGCAATATTTTTTTTTCTCCTGACTGACCCAGGATCTGTTCTGTCAGCTATTTCACACACACACACACACACACACACACACACACACACACACACACACACCTTTGAGTGTTATTCAGGAAATTTTCACTGTTGTCTCAAAGTTTCAACTTTTTGTTTCGTACTTGTGACTTTTTGTCTCATAATTTTGACTTTTAATCAAATATTTGACCTTTTAACAAAGTTTGATGATCCATCTCAAAATATATTTAAAAAAAAGTAAAAATTATAAGACAAAAAGTTGAAATTATCTAATAAAAAGTCACAGTAAAGAAAGAAAATATTGAAATTTTGAGTTAAAAGTCAAAATTCCCTGGATAAAAAGTCAAAAGTTTTGAGATGAAATGAAAGAAACTGCAAGAAAAAAAGGCAAAATTCCAGACAAAAATTTAATGTTTATATAAAATGTTACTGTTTTGAGATGAAAAATAAAAAATTTGTGGAAAATATTCAGATTAAAAAGTCAAAATAATAAGGAAAAAGTTTAAATTTTGCAATAAAAAGTCAAAATTTTGAGATAAAAGATCAGAATTGTGTGGGGAAAAAATTCAGAGCTCATAAGTTAAAGCTATGAGATCAAGTTAAAATACTGCAATACAATTTTGATTAATTTGATTTCTTAATATTTGGATTTTTTTCCCGAAATATTCACTTTTTTGTCTTAGAATTTTGTCTTTATTTCTCAAAATTTCCACTTTTTGTCTTAAAATTTGGACCTTTTATCCAAAAGTTAGAATAAAACAATTCTTACCTTCAGTTTTCATCCTTGAATCAGAGGAAAGGCTTTTAATATTTTGATAGTTTGACATAACTTTCTGTCAAGTTTGTAAATGTTGCTGTAAATTGTGAAAACTTCACTGAAGCTTGATTTGAAGAAAATTTTGAATCAAATTGAAATCACAATACCAGCCAGAAAAATCGCAATTAGATCTTTAAGAAATAACTCATATCATATAAAATTTTAATTTTTTGTCTGTTTCATCCACAGACGTCTCAAAGATGTTGAAGCCGAAGAGGCTGATGTCCTGCAGCAGCGTGGACAGGTACGTGACCTCACACTTCACCTGTTGTCACCTGTTCAACCTAAACTCTGATCAGAGTCTTGTTCTCCAGTTTTCCTCAGAAACCGTCTGCTGCTCCTCTGACGCCCTCTGCTGGCGGTGTCAGGTCCCTTCAGGTGAAACCGCGGCGTCCTTCCACTCTCCCCACCCCTGTGAAGCGAAGGATGTCCGCCATCCCCCCCGCCACACCCACAAACCTGACCCGGCCCTTCAGGTCCTCGTCTGTCTCCAGCTCTGGCCCCGCCCCCTCCCTCAGCGCCGCCAAGAGAGAGAGAAGCTGCAGGTAAAGAGACGACAGGAGTAAAGTAAGAAACTGTGGAATCCTTTAAGACGTCTTATTCAGCTTTTTGTTGTGTTTTCTGTCTAAAGTCCGGCCCCGGCTGAACCTCCAGTAGAGGAGAGGGAGGAGAAAGAGGAGGTGAAAGAGGAGGTGGAGGTGGTTGTTGCTCCTGAGATCCAGCCGTTCTGCCTGGAGGAGGAAGAGGAGCCTCCACAGTCTGACCAATCAGAGAGCACCGAGCCTCCGCCAGCTCAGAGTGAACCCCCCCAGCTGAGCCGAGACCTGATCCAGTTAGAGGCTGCACAGGAGAACAGCAGCAGAACACAAGAGGTCAGAGGTCACAGGGTTAACGAACAGAGGAGCTGAAACCAGTCACATCCTCTTCATCCTCCTCATCATCTTCGTTTTTCTCCTCAGGTTCTTCTGTTGGATCTTCCTGCTCCGATTCTGCAGCCGCAAGAAAAACTGCTCATCGACCTGACCAACACCCCCGACCTGACCCGGACCAGCAGCAAGTCCTGCACCACCTCCCAGGTACCGCACACGCTCTGCACACGCTCTGCACACGCTCTGCACACGCTCTGCACACGCTCTGTACACGCTCCGTACACACTCTGCACACGCTCCGCACACGCTCTGCACACGCTCTGCACACGCTCTGCACACGCTCTGCACACGCTCTGCACACGCTCTGTACACGCTCCGTACACACTCTGCACACGCTCTGCACACGCTCTACACACGCTCTGTACGCTCATTCAGCTTATTCCTCTGATTTAACATTTCACTTTCTTTTCTTTTCATTCTTGTCCAAACATTAGAATCAACTATTAAATGATGTAAATATAAATAATGAAGTGAAGACAATTTCCTCAAGTTAAAAATGTAGAGAATGAAAATCTGGCTTTGTTGAGAATTTTATTTGCCGCATGTTAAGTCAAAACTTGGAGATACAAGTCAAAATTTCAAGTTTTTTTTATCATAGTTTTGACTTTTGTCTCATAATTTTAACTTTTATCCCAGAATTTTAACTTTTATCCCATAGCTATAACTTTTTAGCTCCAAATTTTATTTTACCACACAGTTCTAACTCTAACATTTTCTCCCAAAATTTTGACCTTTTATCTAATAATTTCTACTTTTTCTCATAGTTAGGAATTTTTATCAGAATACTTTTGATTTTTCATCTCAAAATATTAACTATTTATCCAATTGTTCAATTTTTGTCCAGAATTTTGCCTTTTATTGTTCCGTTTTTGTTTTTTTTTTCATCTCAAGTTTAAAAGTTTTGGCTCTTTATCTCAAAATTTCAACATTTTGTTTCATAATTTTGCCTTTTTAGCTCAAAGAGTTTTGATTCTTCATCTCAAAAATGTTAATTATTTTTATGAAAAATTAGGATTTTGCTTTTTTACTTGCAGTTTGTCTTTTCATCTCAAAACTTCGAAGTTTTGCTTCATAATATTAACATTTGTCTTAAAGTTTCAACTTTTTAGTCTTATAATTTATTTATTTTTTCCTAAATATTTGACCTTTTTCAGAAAGTTTTGATTTTTTTTGTCTTAAAATATTAACTTTTCATCTCAACTAGGAATTTTAAGCTTGAAATTTTGCCTTTTTCTCCTGACTTTCATCTCATACATTGAATGACATCTCATAGCTTTGACTTTTTATCTCAATTTTTTGCTTTATTTTTCTTGCAGTTAATGTCTTTTCATGTCCAAATTTTGACTTTATGTCTCAAAATTTCAACTTTTTCCTCTAAATTCGACTTAATATTGTCAAAATTGTTCCCAACATTCCTAACGACCTTAAGGAAGACACGTGTATCTGCAGTTTATCTGTAAAAGTCCACTTCAGCATTTTCTTTCTGAAAATTGAACGTAAGCAGTCAGAGCAAACCTGGACATTATTGTGAATTTCATAAAATGCCCCTTAGACATAATTTTTCCACCAAAAAAGGAGGAGAACACAGATCAGGGTAAAAGAGGAAGTTTGTTCAGTTTCATTTATGTGTGACCTTTAACCCCGTTTCCTCCTCTTCCTCCTGCAGCTGATCGACCTGAGCTCCCCGCTGATAAAGTGGAGTCCTGAGGAGAAAAGAGAGAACAACGCTCCGCTCATCAACCTGTCCTTCTGATCCGGATCCTTTCAGCACCAAACTGGACTCTGCAGGTTTCTGTTTTCAGAAGCTGGAGAAAAATAATCAAAGTGTTTTAAATGAAAATACTGAAAGGTTCCTGCAACTTTTCTGCACCTGATTGTACTTTTACTCGTGTTTGTCTCGCTGCTTTTATTGATGTTTGAATAAATGATTTTATGTCGCTGATGTTCACGCTTCTTAGCATTTACGACAGTCACTGCCTGGTCAAAAAAAAAAGTCACCACCTGGATTTAACTAAACAAAATAGGTACAAGCCTCCTATTGGGTAATTATCTTTCAGCTGGTAACAAGTTATTTAACTCCAGCTGATGTAGTGAATAACTTCTCATTTCTTCAACAACCATGTGGAAAGACACATCCTGTGGTCGTGGAAAAGATGTTAGTCTGTTTAAGAAGAGTCAAATTATTGGCATCAAGCAGAGAAAACATCTAAGGAGATAAATGTAGAAACTACTAAAATTAGGTTAAGAACTGTCCAACGCTTTATTAAAAACTGGAAACATGATGGAGAAGAAATGTGGTCGGAAAAAAAATCCTGACTTAAACATTTTGCCAAATCAAATCAAAGAAAAACAACAGTAGAACTCAGGGCTATGTTTAATAGTGAAAGTAAGAGCATTTCCACACGCACAATGCAAACTGAACTGAAGGGATTGGGATTAAACAGCTGTGTAGCTTTAAGAAAACCACTAATCAGTAAGAATAATAAAAAAAAGTGGCTTCAGTTTGTTAGGGAGCATAAAGTTTGGACCAAAATGTTAATGTTTGAGATGAATAATCAAAACTTTGTGAGAAAGGACAAATGTTTCGATAAAAAGTTGAAGTTATGAAACGAAAAAGTCACAATTCAGAAACAAAAGGTTGAAATTTTGATAGAAAAGTCAAAATTTGGACATAAAAAGACATCAAATGCAAGAAAAAGAAGCAACAATTTGAGCTAAAAAGTCAAAGATATCAGATGGAAATGCAATATTTGAGATAAAAAGTTAGAATTATGAGGAAAAATGCAAACTTTTGTGCTTAAAACTCAAAGTTGGGATAAAAAGTTAATATTTGTTTATATTTCTTGATGGAAGAAGGTCATGTGGTCTGATGAGTCCAGATTTACCCTGTTCCAGAGTGATGGGCGCATCAGGGTAAGAAGAGAGGCAGGTGAAGTAAACCATTGACAGTTTACGTCATGGAGCCAAAGAAAAAAAACATACATATATAGAGAGAAGTAACAAGCCTTTGGGGAAAATGTAAGGAGTAGAAAGTACTGATATTTGTATTAAATATGTAGGGAGTAAAAGTGAAAAGTTGCCAGAAAAGTAAACACTTCTAAAAGTTCAAAGTACCTTAAAATTTTACGTAAGTACAGTAACTTAGTATTTTTACTTCGCTACTTGCCATCACTGCTCCCATCATTCCTAGTGCCTACTGTACGAGCCTGTGGGGGCAGTGTTATGATCTGGGGTTGCTGCAGTTGCTCAGGTTCAGCAACAGTATGTTCCCAAAGAATGAGGTCAGCTGACTCTGAATATACTGAACGACCAGGTTATTCCATCAATGAATTCTTTCTTCTCTAAAGTAGTGTTTTTCTCAACCTTAGAGCCGTGACAATTTCTGTACCTAATATCAAGCTACAAAACTTCAGGCAGGGTTGTTAAAATTGTTTCAGCTTCATTATTTTTTCCAAAATTTGTTGTATCAAATAAGTTTCTTTAATCTGAACTGTAGTTTTTCCTGAACGAGCTGATTGTTCATAAACTCATTCACTGCAAAAACTGAAATTTGCGCAAGTGTTTATATCTTATTATTAGTCAAAATTGCCTTTTTATACTTAACATGAGCCACATTCAACTGAGCAATCCAGAAAAAAATGTCTTATTTCAAGTATAAAGACACAAAACTGAGGTCTGAATTACTTGTAACAATTTTAAAAATGGAGTAAGAAAAAAAGTGTCTTGTATTGAGACATTATTTGCATTTCAAGGAACTTGACGAGCAAATTTCTCTTTCCACTGGCAGATTTTTTTGACTTGTGAACAGCACATACTGTATTTCTGCCTGATAAGATTAATAAAGACTCTAAAAAAAACTCCTTACATTACGACAGGAAGACAAAAGTGTTGACTTGTTCTTCTTCCTGTTCAGAAACAAACATTCAAAATGAAACACGGGCTTTTTTTCTCCCCACTTTTTCTTTAAAGATTTTACTTGGATTGTGTTGATTTTCATATCTGTGGGTCCCAGACACCAGTGCATGTTAAATTCAAGGGTCTCAAAAAGGTTGAGAATGGCTGCTCTTATAGCACGGGCATATTCCAAGATGACAACGCCATAGCAAAAGAGTGGTACAGGGAGCATGAGACATTCTTTTTCAGAGTCCAGACCTTTAACCCCATTGAGAATCTTTGGGATGTTCTGGAGAAAACTTTGTGCAGTGATCAGACTATCATAACAAAATCTTGGAGAAAAATTAATGTAACACTGGATGGAAATAAATATTGTGGCTCATCAAAACAATGTCTAACCAAACATTAAAGTGTGTGACTGTTGTTTCTGACCAGGCAGTGTATGTTTTCCGCTCATTTGACAAATATCATCGCGATAATTTTGTGCTTCATCTCCATCAAGTGAGGAAAAGTTATGAGATATGAAGCATAAAGAAAAAAGGCAACTTATTTTTTTTGGATGATGAACATTGAATGAGGTCACATTAACTCAGAGGATCAGAAAAGGTCATCTAGTGCAGTGGTGTCCAAAGTGGGGGTCGGGACCCTTTGGGGGGTCGCGAGACATCGATAGGGGGTCGTGAAATGTGGTCCAAAATCGAAAACTATGAACAATTCATGAACATTTTATCCATTATTGTAAGAATAAAAGCAAAAATAGGGGTGAAAGATAATATAAAATCATGCAAACAGAAAATGTTTTATCTGTTTTTCACATTTCTTTGTTGAAGTTTGATGCAGTGAACACACATTAGTCTGTAAATTTTCTACCAATGAGTTAAATTAAGTACCCTCAGGGGTTTTATGTCCATTTTTGGATTGGCCCATTAGTGTCGTACCACAGCAGGGGGTCACCAGTCTCTAACGCTGCTATTCTGGGGGTCACAGACGGAAAAGTTTGGGAACCCCTGATCTAGTGGAAAAAAGGATTTTTTTAAAGAGAGAAGCAGATTAAAAGCCCTCGTTTCTTTCTCTCTCTAAGAAAATGATCCTCCTCTTCTTTCTCTTCCTCCTCTGGAAAGTTCCTGAGATTAAAACAAACGAAAGCCGCTGGGATTAATCAGATTATCTCTCGTACGTCAGCCTGTGCGCAGGTGTCCTCACAGCTCTGAGTCTCACACTGTTTCATGGAGTTTGTCCAGATTTTTTTTTTTTTTTAACCTGGTTTTATTGAGTGATGTGGGAACCAGCAGCAGGTTTTTCCAAGGCAGCTCAGCTCTTATCACAGCAGCGTGTTTGTTTGTTTTCTAAAAAAGCAGCCAGTGCTTATAAAAACCCATCAGAGCAGGATCCAGGTGTTGTCACCTGCTGGATGAAACATGACTTGCTTTAAGCTCACGCTCGCAGCGCTCGCTCTGCTCCTCATCTCTGACTGCGGCCGCGCAGAGGAGAAGGTGAGGAACAAAGATTCAGCATCAGTCAGGAAACTAACCAACTTCAATTTTACTGTTTGACATAATTGAACACATATTATTTATATATGTGAATAATTTGAGCTGTGTTGGATAGAAAATGAAACTCATGTAAATTAGTTTTCAAATCTTTAAGTTTACGAGCGCTGCACTTTTAACCCTGTAAAGCCTGACCCATCAAAAAATAATCCGAACATTTTAATTTTTTGGAACTGAGATGTTTATTAACCCTTTCGCTTCATAGTTCTTCAGGCCAAAGGCGTCTTTAAAAAAAAAACTTCATATCACACTGCAAAAACTGAAATCTAAGCGTGTCATTATGTCTTATTTTTAGTAAAATTTGTCCTACTATTCTTGATTTGAGCCACATTTATTAGACAAGGTCATAAAAATGTCTCATTTCAAGTTTTTTAAAGACAAAAAGGAGGCAGGTAAACAATATAATCCTGCAAGTAATATTATGGGTAATGTAACAATAATAAATAAATAAATAATCACTTCTTCCTGTCATGACTACCAACAACTTTACAAAACAAAACAATCAGAAACTTGGGTTACATTACTTTTACTGACTTAGTAAGTGACCACTTCTGGGTCATGTTCAATATTGAGTTCATGCTCCGTCTGTCAAAATTCTGACTTTGCACATTTGTTTTCAGGACTGGTAAAATAGTTTCTGATCTTGTGAGTTTGTTCCATCCTTTGTTAAACTGTTCAAAATTTGTTCTTTTTCATGGGAAAAGTGTTTTGTAAGATGTACATTTGTTTGCAAAGTGTTTCAAACTCCACCATATATATGTTTGTCCACTCTGAGCCTCCGTACAAACCCCTCACTGTCTCATCTTTTGTTCACTTCTCTCTGATCCAGGATCTGTCAGTGTCTGAGCTTCTGTGGAAAGCAAACAAAGATGTTGGTGAGACGAAAACATCTCTTTCATGTTGTAACAGGAGCAGTTTGCATCAAAAACACCGACATGTGTAAACTTTAAATTAATGTTGCTGCTTTAATCCTTAAATGGTTTCTGTATCCTGGGAGATACAAACATTTGGCAGGCTGTGGGGTGGGGGTCATTGAGAATCCACACTTGATACTTTGGGAAAAACTTCAGGAGGGGATTGGTTATGTACCAGGTCATGTGACTTCATGCAAGTCTTTAGAAATATATTGATAAATTTCTATCAAATTCCAAAATAGCGGCCTACTAGGATAAAGACACTGGCCATGAGGCAAGTCCTGATATTCCTAATGTTTATTATATTTTGTCAGGACTTGCAAACATAAAATACTGTTCCTCAAGGATGATTTTATGTGTTTTTGTTTGAAAGTAATAAATTACATTTACGCAGCTTTGATAATCAGGCGTTGAATGTCTGTATCCTGGGGGAAACATTGTCCAGATGGGGGTATAAAGTTCGGATACTAACTCTCTGATATACTTGTGTTTTTAGGACTATAGTCAATCATATAAAGCTGTGAAATATTGATTACTCTTTATTTCATTATTAATTGGGTATTATTGGTCATGGATCAGAATTGCAATGTGAGGCTTTGCATTGTCACTGGTCAAAATGCTCATAACTGTTTCCTCAGCTTCCATTGTTGATGGGATGTTGTGAGTAGAAAAGCTCCAGGAAGGAAGATGTTCCAGTTAGTACATAATTAAAATATTTTGTGTACATGTGTTAGTTTGTTTGTATCATGTTAGTTAGCTCGTTATTCATAGACTTGTTGAATAGACTTTTATCCAGTGCTCAATACATGTCAATCATCACTAACTGTTAAGGTTTTTCCACTTAAAAAAAAAATGAACATGATTTGAAAGAAAGTAGCTTATTTATTGTCGAAAATGTTTTAAAACTTAAAAAATGAAATATTTAAGAAAATGGAAAATTCTAAATTCATGCCCCAAATGGATAATGTATCTCCGGGGATACAGAGTGTAAAATTGAACTAAAGATCAGGGTTGAAAAAATTTCATGGAAATGTGTTATTCCAGCCTAGAAACATTAGAAAATAGCAATTGGTTAATTTTCCAAAATGTGTTTATCTGTTTGACCATTTAAGGGTTAAAATGTCAGGGAATGACCTAAAATACACTTAGATTGGTCTGAAATGTTAGATGAGTTGAAATAGATTTGATTTAAGAGTCTGTAACAGTCTCTGTGTGCAGTCCGCAGGAAGGACGAGCCCCTGGTTATTGATGACATCGCCTACAAAAGCGAGAGTGAGAGAAACGCTGACCCCTGCACCTCTGGAGGCTGCATGTGGCCCAAATCAGCTGATGGGAAAGTCTACGTGCCGTACGTCATCGCAGGACATTTCTGTGAGTGACTGAACGACTCTTACACCCAACAAGAGCAGATTTTAGCGTCTAAAAAGTGTCACAGTGGGAGGTTTCATCCATCCAGGGTCTGTTTGCTTTTTCTCTCAGAGTTTGACTTATGGGTCAATGACGTGACGTCCCCTTTTTTTGTGTCCGAGTGCAATATTTCCTTCCATCATGAATTGAGTATTTCATCACATGTATTTCTTTATTCTATGAAACCTGTGTTATTTGAACACATCTTTAAACTATTAAAATATAACATGTTTTTTTGTGTTTTGGTTCCTCAAACCCCCAAAATGTCAGGTGGTGCAACCGTCCTGACAAGTATCCACAGTAATTAAACTCTAAAAATTGAATGTCAGTTATTGTAAATGGAAATTAAAAATACAGTGGCATTATTTTATGCTTGAACCTTTTTAAATAAAACATTCTTTGCAAATAAAAATTATTTTACAGCTGTTGAGAAATTTAAAAAATGTTTGTCCCGTAATTTTCACCTTGTCAAATGTCAGGGTGGTGCAACCGTAACATTAGACTTTTATTTTAAAGTGAAGAGAATAAAACAGGAAACAGGAAACTGCATCAGCCAGAGGAGCCCAAATGACATTTGTGACCAAGTGGAAAAGTTTGTAGATTTCTCTGAAATACTGATAAAAAAGGTTTTTTCACTTCATTGGTGACTGGAACAATTTCCATGTCAGGTGGTACAACCAATGTAATAATGTGAAATGTTATTTTAACATCAAATTATTTATCTTATTCACAAATAAAAGAAATGAAACACACAAAATGAAAATGTATGAGTCACTACAGACACTTGAGAGATACTTGCCAATAATTTCACACAGAAAAAATAACAGGAACATATAAATATATCTTCATATATTTGGTTGCACCACCTGACATTTTTGGGTGCTCAAATTAAAAATACTAAAAAATAATGAACCTAAAAACTTTGAAATGTTGGTCAACTACTGAAATCTGTTAGAAAACATAATTCTTCTCTCAGAAATATGTTTTTATCCATTTTCAAAGAACTTTTTAAAAATACATTTTTAGACCCTCTTTTTGTCATTGACCCATAAAAAAACCTAAATGTCTCCAAAAGGAGAAATGTTTCCATCACATTCACAGCGTCAGCGTAAACTAATCTCTTTCTCGCATTGATGGCTCAGTTTCAGCAGCAGCACCTGGGAATCAAACACCTGAGACCACAACAGCTCCACAATCTGCTTCTTTAATGTCTATAACTCACAATAACTCCATGAGAAAAACCTTCACACAGTTTTCTGATAACAACATTTAGAGCCCGACCACAGTCAGGCAGATTACAGCGTGTCACCTGCTCGTGTCTCTGCAGCTTCTCGCGAGCGCTCCATCATCGAGCGTGGCCTGGTTTCCTTCCACGACGTGACCTGCATCCGATTCGTCCAGCGCTCCAGTCAGAGGGATTACCTGAACATCCAGTCAGACAGCGGGTGAAGTTACCTGTTCATCACCTGCTTTACACGCACCACAACTGATGGAAATCATGAAGATTTAAAGATTCTTGAACCAGTTTTTTCACTGTTGAGCTTGAGTGCACAGACATTTTTGAGGGCAGGCGCAAAAAGAAACAACAGCACCTCTTTTGGTTCTTTAGCTCAAGTTTGGCACCAATGAGAGTAATTCAGCATATTTTTGCTTCCAAAGAGACACTTTTCAGATGTTTTTAAGTCTAAGCAAGTCATTATGTCTTATTTTTGGTAAAATTTGTCTTACTAGTCTTGATTTAAGCCACTTTTACCAGACATGGTCATAAAAATGTCTCATTTCAAGTTTGGACGGCCTCCCCTTGGCCCCCCACGTGCACACCACTGCTGCTGAGTTGCTTGAACATGCACAAAATGTCACGTCACTGTCAATTATTGCCAATTAAAAATATTCATGTGCTTCATGTTAAACAGATTATTGGGTTCCTGGATCAGCCTGACTCATTTCCCTCCCTCTGGGTTACAGGTGTTACTCCTACGTCGGTCGCATCGGTTACTCTCAGACTCTGTCTCTGGACCGTCAGGGCTGCCTCTACCACAGCACCGTGCAGCACGAGCTGCTCCACGCTCTGGGCTTCAACCACGAGCAGTGTCGCTCTGACAGGGACCAGCACATCCGCATCCTGTGGGAGAACATCGAGTCTGGTCTGTAGTTCATCAAAACAAAGAACCAATCACCTCAAAGAAGATCTAATTTCAAATTTAAAGGTTTAAGCTGTGATTTTTCTCTCTCTCAGGTTGGGCGTACGCCTTCGATAGGGTCAACACCCTGAACCTGAACACGCCCTACGACTACAACTCTGTCATGCAGTACCACAGGTCAACAAAGCTGAACCTTCATACTAACCATACATCACTTGATGCTCTTATTTTGAAAATACCTCAACTTCATTTTATCTATCCCGACCTTGGACTAAAAACAACAGCAAATTATGTTTTACCTGCAAAAGAGGCAAGTTATTGTGGCCTGTCAACATGGAGGGCACTTAAATGTGTGTTTTGCCTCTCAAAAGCTCACTTTAGCACAATTTTGATTCAGGAAGAGATACTTTAGCTTAAGACTGGCTCCTACAGAGGCACTTAAGTACCTGTTTTGACTCCCAAGAGAGCATTTCAGAACATTTTTTGGCTCCTGGTAGAACAGTTTGTCATGTTTTTATCAGCCGAAGGAGCAGATTATTGTCACTTGTCAACGCGAAGAGGGCTTTAATGTGAGTTTTTGCTCCCGAAGCTCACTTATGCACAATTTTTGCTCCCAAGTTTACACTTAAATCCAAGTTTGGCCTCTTATGAAGGCTCTTAAGCATCTGTTTTAGCTCAAAAATAGGCAATTTAGCACATGTTTTTGTTCTCATGGGGACACTTTCGCACAATTTTGGCACCCAAGTTTACATATTTGTGTAGTTGGCGCCTAAGAAGGCAGTTAAGCATATTTTGACTCCCAAAAAGGTGACTAAGCATAAGTATTGGCTCCCAAAAAGACACTTTAGCCTTAGTTTGGCTCCTACAAAGGCACTGAGGCACGTTTTAACTCCATCAAAAGGCAATTTAGCCTATACTGACTTCCAAAGGAACAATTTAGCACATTTTGCTTCCCAGAGAGGACTAAAGCACATGTTTCGGCTCCTGGGAGAACAGTTAGTCATGTTTTAATCAGCAAAAGGAGCAGATTATTGTGGTTTACAAGCCAGGAGGGCACTTTCATATGTGTTTTGGCTCCCAAGAGCTCACTTGGGCAAAATTTTTGCTCCTGAGTAGACATTTTAGCCTAAGTTTGGCTCCTGCGAAGGCACTCATGCACATGATTTGGCTCCCAAAAAGGCAATCTAGCCGACTTAGACTCCCAAAAGGACAATTTATAACATGCTTTGGCTCCCAAGAGGGTACTGTAGCACATTTAGGCTCCCAAAGAGACACTTCGCTTTAGTCTAGCTCCTAGGAAGGCACTTAAGCATGAGTTTTGGCTCCCAGAAAGGCAATGAAGAGGATTTTGACTCCCAAGAGGGCACTTAAGCACATGTTTCGGCTCCTGGGAGAACAGTTTGTCATGTTTTAATCAGCAAAAGGGGCAGATTATTGTGTTTTACCAGCCAAGAGGACACTTTCATATGTGTTTTGGCTCCCAAGAGTTCACTTTAGCACATTTTTCACCCCTCAAGTAGACACTTTGGCCTAAGTTTGGCTCCTATGAAGGCACTTAAGCACATTCTTACAAAAAATACAATTTAGCGTATTTCAACTCCCAAAGGACACTTCAGCACACATTTTGGCTCCCAAGAGGACACTTTTGCCTTAGTTTGGCTCATAGAAAGGCCCTTCAGCACATGTTTTGGCTCCCAAAGGGGAAATTTACGGAAATTTGGACTCCCAAAAAAAACTGAAGCACATTTTTTGGCTCCTGGGAGAACAGTTTGTTAAGTTCAAATCAGCCAAAGGGGTAGATTATTGTGCTTTACCAACCAGTGTGTTTTGGCTCCCAAGATGCCACTTCTGTACATATTTGGCTCTCGAGTAGAAACACTCAGTCATGCTATCCCACAGGTCAACTAAACCTTTCTTTTAACTTAAGATCGCTTGGTGCTCTTTTTTGAAAATACTTCAACTTCAATATCTCCACCCCTGAATCAGAAACTAGAACAAATGAAAGTTTGATGAGCTGAAGAATCAAGTTCTTTCAGTCCAAAAATAAAAAATGAGCAGTTGATGAAGGAATCTTTGGTGATCCCATAAACTGCAGTTCCTTAATTGACCACTTGAGGCTGCTTCTGAAAGTGAGTCAGTCCTCATTAGTTTGCATGTTTATGCTTAATGGGCAAGAATACCAAAAAAAAAGGTTGAAGTTGAACATTTTCTATTACAATAGAGCCGTAATTTCTACTTTCGTTAATAAAAGTCTGAAAATGTTAAAGCTTCTGTACTTTTTTCCACAGGTATGCTTTCTCAGGTAACAACAAACCCACAATGGTCCCCATCCCCAATGCCAATGTTGAATTTGGCACCGCCACCCAGATGAGCAAGAACGACATCGCCCGAGTGAACAGTCTGTACAAATGTTGAACAGTAAGTCTCTGACTCCACTCTGCCCCCCTCTGGAAACAAGCAGCTACAACACAATGAAGTTTACACGCCAATTAAGTTAAAAGAAGAGCGATAAATCAAAAACTATAAACATTTGCTTATTCTTTTTTGATTTATACCAACAGGTAAAAACTGAAGAGTGAGGCCATCTCAGCTCTGACAGAAGCTGTTTGACATTTAGATGATTCCTCAGCTACATTCACAAAATAAACCTTCAAATCTTTCCATCATTTCTTTTTATGCATTTGTTGGTGTTTTTCTTCATACTTTATCAACTCACAATCAAAGTGTTCTCCTGAATCCTTTCTCTCCTCGTCCACAAGGGGGCAGCACATCTTCACCTGCAAACAGTACAGATGCACTGATGCTACAGTTTTTTATCCAGAGCTGCTCTTTTGAAAAAGTGTCTCCCATTTCTGTGTTTTCTATCAAATTCTATTATTACAAAGACATTAAAGACAGATTATGAAATAAAAGTGATAAAATTTGATTTCACCAATTTCCTCTTTGGACACCATGATTTCCAAAAAGAGTTTAAACGTGGACTCGTCAGACCACAGCAGACTTTTCCACTTTGCCTCAGTCCATCTCAGATGAGCTCGGGCCCAGATTAGCCGGCGGCGGCGGCGTTTGTGTGTGTTGTTGTACAGACTGAAACAGAAACGTACCATCTCAAACTTGACAGTGAACATCTACATCACTACTTGACACAATTGACTGTTACCAAAAGACTTCACAAGGACTCGGGTGCACGATTATAGGAAATGTGTTACTACACCCAAAAATTACGTCGCGGCGGACTCCCCAGTTTGGTCACGGCCATTCAATGTTAGTTTTGGGCCTTTGCTGCTTACGTGCAGAGATTTCTCCAGATTCTCTGAGAAACATTGTTCTTAAACTGTTGGACTATTTGCTCACGCAGTTGTTGACAAAGTGGTGAACCTGGCTCCATCTTTGCTTGTGAAGGACTGAGCCTTTTGGGGATGATGCTCCTTTTATACCCAATCATGACACTCACCTGTTTAAATGAACCTGTTCACCTGTGGAATGATCCAAACAGCTGTTTTTTCAGCATCAGCAACTTTCACAGCCTCAAAACAATAAAGTTTATCAGTTTGAACAATAAATGTCATGTCTTTGTAGTGTAATCAATTCAACTAGCAATGTTTCCAGACTGTAGCTTTGCAGCAGGTGTTCCATTGCATTAACAAATTCCCAGCATCCTTCAGTTTGTTGGTTAAGTATCAGCTAAGTGCCTGTTACTCATGTATGTCGAGATGTGAATGAGATTCTTGAGGCGTCACATGCACACACACACTCTTTTCATTTCTTTAGTCATTCATCACACACACACACACCCCTCACACTCGCTGCCTCACACAGGAACCACACACATTCACATGAGCATGAAACAAGCCTCACATACATCTCCATCCATGATCCCACGTTCCCAGCATTGGAGCGGCTCCGGCGGCTGCAGACGGCCCGCTGAGGCCGGGGCGAGTCTGGCAGCGTCTCCAAACCCCCCCCCCACTCCAACCCCCCCCAACGCTGCAGGACATGAGAAGTCAGTCTGTGCTGCTGCATAAGAGAGCAGTGTTCACCATAAACCAATGACCACCTCTCCCCCTCCGCCCCCTCCCTCCCTCACCACCTCCACAGGAGCCAAAAATCACTTTTTAAACCCGTCAATTATGTAATCCATTTACAGAAATATACCTGTGTGCTCTGCCTCAATGGGCTCACTATCACTGATGCACGACAGCTTCGTCTTTAAGTCTCGTGTTTTCAACCTGACACAGACACAGAGAAGAAACAGAAACATTAGACTCACATTAACACACACACCTCCAGAAAAAAGCTCATTAGACGAACACACTGTGACCAGTTTAGCCTCATAACTGAGTTTATGGTTCAAACACAGGAAACTTTACTTCATGTAGTTTCCACTGAGCAGACTTTGTAATGTTTGAGGTGAACGGGTTTGTTACATCTGTGTCTCTTTCTGCTGCTTCTCTCGTCCTCTGGGTCTGAAACTTCAGCTGCAGTGTCCTCGAAGTTTATTTGGCGGCTTCGCAAAACAAAAGAGTGAAAATGAAAACGCAGGCACTCACACTCAGGCTTTTTCATTCATGTTGTAATTTTTGAATTTGTGTTTTAGCTTTTGCTGTTATGTTGTGACTTTTGTATTCATGTTGTAATTTTTGCATCTGTCAGAATCAGAACCAGAATCAACTTTAATCGCCAGGTATGCTTGAACGTACAAGGAATTTGTTCAGGCACACTCTTTTGGTGCTCTCTGGTACAGGTAATAGTAAGGCGAAAAATAATACTTACAGAAATAAAAAAAAATTGTGTTGTTGCTTTTGCAGTTGCGTTGTAGCTTTGCATTCATGTAGTAGCTTTTGCTGTGGTTTTGCAACTTTTGCCATTATGTTGCGGCTTTTGCAGTCTTGTTGTGGCTTTGGCCATTGTGTGGTGGCTGTTAACGTTGTGTTGTGGCTTTTGTTTTCATGTGGCTTTTGCCATTATGTTGTGGCTTTCGCCGTCTTGTTGTGGCTTTGGCCATTGTGTGGTGGCTGTTAACGTGATGCTGTGGCTTTTGCTGTTGTTAAGCAGCTTTTGCCATTATGTTGTGGCTTTTGCATTCATGTTGTAATTTTTGCATCTGTCAGAATCAGAACCAGAATCAACTTTAATCGCCAGGTATGCTTGAACGTACAAGGAATTTGTTCAGGCACACTCTTTTGGTGCTCTCTGGTACAGGTAATAGTAAGGCGAAAAATAATACTTACAGAAATGAAAAAAAATTGTGTTGTTGCTTTTGCAGTTGCGTTGCAGCTTTGCATTCATGTAGTAGCTTTTGCTGTGGTTTTGCAACTTTTGCCATTATGTTGCGGCTTTCGCCGTCTTGTTGTGGCTTTGGCCATTGTGTGGTGGCTGTTAATGTTGTGTTGTGGCTTTTGTTTTCATGTGGCTTTTGCCATTATGTTGTGGCTTTCGCCGTCTTGTTGTGGCTTTGGCCATTGTGTGGTGGCTGTTAACGTTATGCTGTGGCTTTTGCTGTTGTTAAGCAGCTTTTGCTGTTATGTTGTGGCTTTTGCATTCATGTTGTGGCTTTGGCCATTGTGTGGTGGCTGTTAACGTTATGCTGTGGCTTTTGCATTTGTTTTGCAGCTTTTGCCATTATGTTGTGGCTTTTGCATTCATGTTGTAATTTTTGCATCTGTCAGAATCAGAACCAGAATCAACTTTAATCGCCAGGTATGCTTGAACGTACAAGGAATTTGTTCAGGCACACTCTTTTGGTGCTCTCTGGTACAGGTAATAGTAAGGCGTAAAAGAAAAACAATACTTACAGGAATAAAAATAAATTGTGTTGTTGCTTTTGCAGTTGTGTTGTAGCTTTGCATTCATGTAGTAGCTTTTGCTGTGGTTTTGCAACTTTTGCCATTATGTTGTGGCTTTTGCAGTCTTGTTGTGGCTTTGGCCATTGTGTGGTGGCTGTTAATGTTGTGTTGTGGCTTTTGTTTTCATGTGGCTTTTGCCATTATGTTGTGGCTTTCGCCCTCTTGTTGTGGCTTTGGCCATTGTGTGGTGGCTGTTAACGTTATGCTGTGGCTTTTGAATTTGTTTTGCAGCTTTTGCCATTATGTTGTGGCTTTTGCATTCATGTTGTGGCTTTGGCCATTGTGTGGTGGCTGATAACGTTATGTTGTGGCTTTTGCATTCATGTTGTAATTTTTGCATCCGTCAGAATCAGAACCAGAATCAACTTTAATCGCCAAGTATGCTTGAACGTACAAGGAATTTGTTCAGGCACACTCTTTTGGTGCTCTCTGGTACAGGTAATAGTAAGGCGAAAAATAATACTTACAGAAATAAAAAAAAAATGGTGTTGTTGCTTTTGCAGTTGCGTTGTAGCTTTGCATTCATGTAGTAGCTTTTGCTGTGGTTTTGCAACTTTTGCCATTATGTTGTGGCTTTCGCCGTCTTGTTGTGGCTTTGGCCTTTGTGTGGTGGCTGTTAACATTATGTTGTGGCTTTTGCATTCCTGTCGTTATTTTTGCCTACAAGTTGTAGCTTTTGCTGTCTTGTTGTGGCTTCAGCCATTGTGTTGTGGCTTTAGCATTTGTGTTGTGGCTTTAGCATTTGTGTTGCAGCATATGTTCTTGTTTGCATTCGTGTTGTGGCTTTTGCAAACTGTCTGACGCCTGTCGGCCACCGTAGGAGTTAGATTAGTTTTGCAGTCCAACCAGGAGGTCACTTTGGTGCGAGTTTGGCACCAAGCAGGGCCCTTGTACATGTGTTTCGGCTCCTGAGAGGGCACTAAACTTTTTTTTTGGAGAACAGTTTATCATGTATTAACCAGCCAAAGGGGCAGATAAGTGTTGTTTCGCCAACCAGGAGGGAAGTTTTGGCTCCTGAGAGGACACTTTAACTTCGCTGCTGTTTAGGTTACGGCTTTGTATAAATGTTACTGATTATTTGAACAATAACGGGCTTTACAGCTGCTTGTTTTGAAAAACTTATTTGAGAACATAAAGATTTTTTTGCTTATGTAACTGGAGAGAGAACAGGTTGAAGAAAGAGGTTTACCAGTTGCGAATTGGTGACATCATGTTTGATACACACAAAGGCTTGTTTTTTACCTTTTTGCTACTTCATCAAACAAAAGCTGAGTTTTTATAGAAAAAAAAACTTTGAAACTTGTTGGGTTTCACTGAGGTTTAAATAACAGTTTGGCTGAACAATCTCTATTGTGCTGGATGTAAAAATATGAAACCTCATGTTTTTGTGTCTCTGAGGTTTAAAGATGGAGGATTCTTCAGGACAGCGTGTCTTACATTTAACCACCGTTTCTTTTCTGTGTATTTTAGTTAAATAAACATCAACATGAACTTGTGTTTGGATCAGCGCGAGGACACGACGTTTGACAAACTCACAAACACTGAACAGCAGCAGCAGCCACAAAGAGCCAAACTGAGCCTGAGGTTTATTTAAAGCACGTTTAAAAAAAAAAAAAAACACAGAGGGAACAATATGAGGGGTCAACAGCTTCAGGCGTCTGTGGGATGTTTACGTTTCTCTGTTTACGTTTTTATCACAAACTGATTGGGTTCAGATGTTTGATACTTTAACTCAGATAAGGAGATGAGTTTTATCTGCCTGAGTATGAAATGTGTCTCTCACTAAAATTCATGAATGGTTTCAGTGTCTTCCAGCCTCTTTCGCTCTCTCTCTCTCTCTCTCTTTTTTCTGATTTACAGCCTGATGATTCTGTAAAACCCCTCAGAGAACAGGACTGTGAGCGGTGGAGACGTTTCATGTCACTGATGTGCAGACCGCTGACGTTTATAAAGTCATATATTCTAAAACAGAGTGTTTGCACTTGCAAATGAGGCGGTTGTGTTCACGTTCTGTGTGTGTTCATACCTGACCATGGAGGGGCTGTATACATCGCAGAGGTCTATATGTTCTTCTTTAAACCAGGAGTTTTAAAATCCGCGAGTACAAATGTGTCTTTAAGTGTTTCTTTTTTCCTCTCCTCCAAATTTACGGCTGCTGCCAAACTGCATCTAAAAATGATGTGTGTCATAAAATGAGGAATTCTTTCCAGGAAAGAGAAACAGTGATGCTTTTAGGTCCAGATAAAAAAATAAAAAAAACATCTGTGAGGAATATCCCTTTGGGGTTGATTGCAGTGACACCTGCGGATTGAAAACTCTATTTCCCATGAGCACCATCACCCACGAGATTCTTTTCGAGGCTAAATTAACAGTTGGTCCAATTTTCATTCTGCTAAGATAAAAAAAGTGTGGTTTATAACCTGTACTGAAGTCAACCAGCAGGGGGAGCTCTAACTATTTTGGCCTCAATGTAAAAAATACACAAATGGTTCTGATTGTTTTAAAGGGGCTGTGAGCCGTTTAAAAGTGATTACGAAAAAGTCTCATTTTTATGTATTCGCCTAATGGATTGAAAGTCTCTATGATGTCACGCCGGCTGATGAAGATTAGCTGTGAGAAAAAAAATCTGTGTTTTTCTCTGCTGAAAATGATTTCTGTGATTTATTTAGGAGGAAACAGGAGCTGGACTGTCTGACAGAAAAAGGATAGGAGAGCATAAGAAAGCTAAACAGGAGAGTGATAGAGCACGAGCTGGAGGGTAAGTTGTTTGTGCTAATGTTGATTCCTGTCCACATGCAGCAGTTGTTCTGCAGTGATCTGTTCAAACCTGAGAGTCTATTAATAAAATGAAGAGTGATATTTACAAAGGCAACATAATCTGCCACTGTTTTCCCAACAAAATCAAGTTATGTCAAATACATCCCCAAACACTGTTGACAGTGCATCAAAGGTGACATAATTCACCGAATGACAACATTCAAAAACAACTTAACGACAGACGCCATGTCATGTTTACGACAGTGTTATGCTAATCTTATGTTTGCCCTTTCAAATAAAGACCCCGTTTACATAACAACGGTATTCGGGTTAAACGAAAAAGTTTTGTTGCATTTCAGCCTCCCATTTACACGGAGACGGCGAAAACAGAGTGCGTAAACGCAATCCAGAGTGGAACTTTTCCAAAACGCCTTTTTCACCGTCTCTGTGTAAACACTACGGCGGATAAATCTTGGATACGCTGACGTCACGCTCAGCTCTACGCGTGCGCAATAACTCTCCACCATAGACTGTATAATGAGTGGACGTAACGACTTTCGGCTCAAACTGAAGCTTCCAGCAGATGCTCCGCCCCCTGGTGTCTGGCTGCAGTATAGGTCATAAGCCCCGCCTCCCCATGTATTCCAGATATGAGCCGGGAAAACTTTAAAAAATTACGATACGTCATAGAAACGTTTCTCTGATCTTTACACTTAGGTAGTATGATGACGTCATCTGGCTGCATGGTGTTCAGGTGTTTTTTTCCTGAGAAGTTAGTTTCTCGTTAGTTATTGGACGTTAAAAACCGCGATATAAGTTTCGTTTTACGATAGTTGACAGCTGCCGTTCGTGAGTAGTTTTTATTGGGGATATAAGAAACTTCGGGAAAGAGCCAAAAGGAGACTAAACCTTCTGAAGAAGAAGAAATAAATATTTTTATTTCTCTTTTTTACTTGGCTCCACCAGAAATTCTCTACTGCGCAGACTCTGGCTGCAGGATGGCGGCTAGAGAAACGGGGTTTTTTGGCTTCAAAAACGTAGAACGGTGACAGGCGGAGCCACGCTGTCCATTTTATATACAGTCATTGCTCTCCACTGTGCCAGGCACAAACCCAACAACGACAACGACCTACAATTTTGTTCTTGTGCTGCTGAATCTACTGACTGACGTCTACCAAAACGTGCATTTATTGCACTATTTCTGCAATTTGAAAAGAAGTTTTTCATATAAACTCCAGATGACGGCTCACCTCTTCTTCGGCCTCTTTACTGTTGTAGTGTAAACGGCTTCTACAGTTATAACGCCATCCTCAGGCCTGTTATGCGTACTACACCGTTTTTAGTCCCTCAGCGTTTCTATGTGGACGCAGATTTTTATCATTGCGTTTTCATGTGTTTCAGGATGATACGCTGTGAAACTATGTCGTGTAAAAGGGGCCAAAGTGTTACCCAAAACAAAATACTCTGCTCTCTTGGCAGGTGAACCACACTTATCTGAACCTTTGGGTAGTTAAAACATGATAAACTGTCCTCTTGGGAGCCGGAACAACTGCTGAAGTGCCCCCTTCAGAGCCAAAACACACACTAGATTTCCCTCCTGGTTGGTGAGCTACACTCATCTACCACTTTGAGTAGTTTAAAAATGATAAACTGCCTTTTTGGGAGCCAAAATATATTTCAGTGCCTTCCTTCCTGAAGCCAAACTGTGCGCCCTTCATAATGTCACGAGCCAAGTTACGAGAAGTTCTGCCTCCATGAGCCTGGAAACTGAACTTTTCTTAAACTCAACGCCCTCGATTATGTTACAGAGTCATCCAGTTAAAACTGCCCTCCTGCTGTTAAAAGCACAGAGTAAACAAACTCTATAAATACGAGCTTTATGTGTTGGGCTGCCTATATTTTAGGGCACAAACAGTCTAAGCAGGTAGGGAGGTCTGGGTCGTAAAGGACGTGTTTTTTTTTTAACTGTGGTGTTGAGCTGACTCACAGAATCAATAATAAACACAGTAAAGGAAAATGATTTCACCTCCTTTAACTGTTAGAGGGTCAGTTTCTTTCTTTTCTCTGACTTTTGTTCTCCCTGAATCAGTCCTTATGTGAGCTCGCTGCATGAAGCGCTGATCTCTGCTCATTAACAGTCTCTGTGAGTGCAGACCTGACTTACAACCAGAGCCACGACTCCACCTGAAAGACCTCTCACAGCCGACCAGGGGGGTCAGCACAGAGACGCCTGTGTGCTCGTTTCCCCTCCTCCGCCTCAAAATGATCCAAATATGAGCGGCCACACGCTGGAAAAGACGCTGGAATATTGCTGACACGGAGAGAACGGCGCGATGGACTGAGGCTTTTTTCTTCAGGGTGACAAATTTCAAGCTTGAGGAAAAAGAGCTGAGGCGTCAGTTTTGGTTTGAAGGGATGATGCTGTTTCAGTCAACACACACACACACACACACACACACACACACACACACACACACCTGATCAAAATCTGAAACCAGTTGAAAAATTGTGCTGTTGGATTTGAAAGAAGTAGAGTTTCAAAATGCAAAAACAAGAAAGAAAATGAGAGTCAGCAATTCATTAAAAACAACAATTAAAGGTAAAAAGTTTGCAAATCTGCACAAAAATATGTATTTAAGGTTATATTCTCACTGTCATGACCTCCTGATGGTAAAGACTAGTGCTGAGCAATTTTAGAAAAAGATCTAATTGCGATTTTTCTGGCAGATACAGCAATTTCGATTTGCTTCACGATTTTCTTTAAGTCTAACTTTATGTACAGTAACATTTACAAACTTGACAGAAAATTACATCAAACCATTGAAACATCAAAACTTTTTACTCTAATGTGAGGATGAAAATAAAAACTCAAGGTAAGAATTGTTTCAAACTTTGAGATAAAAAGTCAAGATTTTTATATAAAAAGTGAAAATTTAGAGAAAAAAAGACAAAATTCTACGACAAAAAGTCAAGATTTTGAGATGAAACTTCTTAAGTTTAAGAAATCAGTTGAACATAATGTGAAGAAGTTCAAAACGTTCTCATTTAAGATGACAAAAGTCTTAGATAAAAAGTCTACATTTAAAAAAAAAAAGGCAATTTTAGAAATAAAACGTTGAAATTTTGATAGAAAAAGTCAGAATTTTAAGATTTAAGTCAAAATTACGAGAAATTAATACAAAATTACAGGATAAAAGGCAAAAAAAATAAAAATGTAAACAGAAGATTTTTCGATAAGTTGTTGAATTTTGACTCTTCTCAAAACCTCGAGTTCAGAACCTATTCCTGTTATTTCTAAACGGGACTTTTTAAATTGTGTTTTTAGTTTTAAAAACTGAAGAACAAAAAGAGCTATCTTTTACTCTTAACTTTTAAAAATGATGTACTGCAAAATATCCTTCATTATGTCAAGTTAAATAAATTAAAATAAGCAACAATCCCAAAGAAAAAAGGATTTTTCCGAACAGTTTTACGCTGTGTGTGAAACAGCTGATACAACAGATCCTGGGTCAGTCAGGAGCAGGAAAAAAATCTCAGCTTTAGCGATCACATGATCACGATGTTTGAAATTGCGATTCCGATCAGAGGATGATAAATCGTTCAGCTCTAGTAAAAACTAAAAATCTTTCTCTCTTTGAACGTGGTCGATTGTTGAGCTTCAGAATCAAAACCTCTCACAACACAACGCCATCACTGCTGAGGTTGGACGCAGTAAGACAGACATTTTCTTAAATACTCTTCTAGGACTCCCAATACCTTGTTTTTTTCAGTTTTTGTAAAGTCGTCGAGACTCGGACTCCTAGACTAACCGACAAGTAGTTCTGTGTCCTGCTAGGAGCTGGGTTTACTTCCAGCAATCTGGAGTCGACTGCAGCCCAATAACCATCAGACGGCGTCTGAGAGAGAAGAGCTTTAAGAACAAAAATCTCTTCAAAGGCCTCGTCTCCTTCCACTAAATGGCCCGTTTGGACTTTGACAGAGAGCATCATGGGACATTGAAAGGTGGAAGAAAGTTTGATTCTCTGAGGAGAAAAACTTGAACCTTGATGGTCCTGAGGTTGGACGCAGTAAGACAGACATTCAGAATTTATAAGAAGATCCTGAGAGTCATGTATGGAAGCCTATTTCCGCTTGGTAAAACAACAACATGAAAATGGCTTAGTTGAATTTTTTTT